>JAODPA010034208.1:0-12323 GCA_025585075.1 Nepenthes mirabilis | reverse complement strand
CACACGGATTCACGCTCGGGGTTTACATTTACGTTTAATCATTTAAACGTTCTTTTATTAGAATTAGGATCACATTTCACTTTGCATTTCTCGTCTCATTTTGGATGAACATTATCGGATTTCTCTTTGAACACCCGGACGCCAAACACGGTTCGATACTTAGAAATCGGACGTCTGGTGGATTCGTACGTACTCTTGTACACAGGATTACACATTTGGGGTTTGATTTAACTTATCATGATTACGAAGGTGACAACGCGCGATTATCACCTTTTGGGTCGGGTGAACAGTAACAGCGCCCCTTTAATGGGCTCGGACGCCGCAAACGGGTCCAAACGCGCGAGATCGGACCCGCGGCCGACATATATTCATCATTGGGACGTGGGGATTCCAATTTTGTGGTCAATTTCATGATACGAGGTCGGGTAACGGGAAACCCCCAAAATCCCGTGGGTTAGGGTTTCGGTGAAACCCTCCCGGGCGAATCGAACACGATTCGGACAACTAACTACATTTTCTTGGACCTCAAGGCACGGGTTTCGATAGTCTAACATTCCCCGTGGGTATCGACACAAAATACTCAACGAAAATACATAAAACAACGAAAGAAAACGAGAAGTGGGTATGAGAACACTTGCCTCGACGCGTGCTTTCACCTTTATACCTGGCTTTCGGGCGGAATCTGACTCTCGGGCTCGATCTCCTTCCTTCTCTCTCTAGTCGCGCCCCTCTCTCTCCTCAAAACCCTCGGCCGATCGCGAAAATGAGGGAGAAGAGAAACTCTGCGCGAATATATACTGCGCCGGCCGCTCGAACGCCCTTCGAGCGGCTGGCGAGCGGCCCGAATACGGGAGGTTCTGGTTTATCCGCTCGAGTGCCCCATCGAGCGGCTGGCGATCGGCCAGCCCACGGGTCGATTCTGCTTTCTCCGCTCGAGCCTGCTGGCAGGGCTTCGGCAGCCCGGACCCGAATAATTTCTCGATTTTTCTTCCGATACCAAACCTTAATCATCCCATAAGATTAGTATTGATCATTAACATACTAATCACCTCTTAATTATCGGGTTCACAAATCTGGAACCTCACATGCCCAGTGGGCCAATCTGAGGGGAGGACATTGTTAGGTGGGGAGTTCAGTTTGGGCGACGCATCTTTTAAAAGATAACACAGATGTCATAAGATGAGCTCAACGAGAACAAAAATATCTTGTGGAATAGAATGGTAAAAGTTCGTTTGATTCTAATTTTCAGTACGAATACGTGTTGTAAATGCATAGCCTAATGATCCTTTAGACCTTCAGAATTTGAAACTAGAGGTGTCAGAAAAGTTTCCACAGGGATAACTTGCCTGTGGAAACCAAGCGTTCATAGCAGCATTGCCTTTTCATCCTTCGATGTTGGCTCTTCTTATCATTGTGAAGCAAAATTCATCAAGCGTGTGATTGTTCACCCACCAATAGGAAATGTGATCTGGGTTTAGACCATCATGTGATAGGTTAGTTTTACCCTACTGATGATAGTGTAGCGATGATAATTCATCCTAGTACGAGAGAAACTATTGATTCCTACAATTTGTCTTCGCGCTTGGTTGAAAAACCAATGAAGCAAAGCTACCGTGCGCTGGATTATGAATGAATGCCTCTCAATGAGAATCAAGGCCTAAAGTAACACTTGCTCTCGCCGCTTATTTTCCGACCCGTAGTGGGAGCCTAGGCCTCAAGGGCACGTGTCGTTGGCCAAGCCCCTGCGGCGGATGCACCGTATGGCTGCCTAGAAGTATAATTTCGACTGAGCGGCGAGTTGAATCCTTTGTAGATGACTTAAATACACGACAAAGTATTGTAAGTGGCAGAGTGGCCTTGCTACCACGATTCCCTGAGATTCAGACCTACGTTGCTCTGATTCGTCCCTCCCCCAAACCGATCAACGATGTGAAAAAAATGCAGGTTTGAGGATGGACGGCCGCTACTACGGCTATCTACCCCGCTCTGCATTACCCCCGGGATGCTCCTTTGAAAATAACTAATTTTTTAGGGCCGGATAATTGAAACAAAACCAAACGGACCATTGTCAGCCACGTCCCAAACTTTTCACGGCATGTCCCTACCGCGTGCAAACACTAATCCTATTCGACCATGTTACGTACACTTCCATGGCAGTGTCGTGTGCCCAACAGTGCCTGTGTCACGATCTTGTTGCGCCCCATCATTGCCCTATGTCACACCCCTATCATGTCCCACCGATGCCCTTGTCAAGGCTAGTAGTGCTTGTGTTGCTTGTCGTGCTCTAGCAGCTCTCTTGTCTCACCCAATAGTGCTTGTGTAGCATTGGAGTCAAGCCCAGTAGCTTCGTTGTCCCACCCAACAGCTCCCTTCTTGCACCCAACTATGCTGGTGTCACACCGGTGTCATGCCCAACATCTCCCTTCTCATGGCTATCTGCACTGCTATCGCACCCGTACTTGTCCCTTTCCGCTTATCGTGCTCCAGCAACTCCCTTGTCGTGCATAGTAGTGCTGGTGTCGCACCGACGTCATGCCCCTGGAACACCCTTGTCACGCTGGTGTCGCTCCCAGCAACTCCCTTGTCACGCCGAGCAACGTTGGTGTCATGCCTGTGCTGGTCCTTTATCACTCCTAGTAATGCCCGAGTCATGCTTTTTGTGCTCCAGTAACTCCCTCGTCAAGCCTAGCAATGTCATTGTCCTACTCAGCAACACCTGTGTTGCCGCCCAGGAATGCCTTTGTCGTGCCCAGTAGCTCCCTTGTGCACCCCAGCAGTGCCCTTGTTGTGCCCAACACATCCCTACAGTGCCTATGTCATCATCAGCAGCGCCTGGGTCGATCAAGCACTACTAGTGTCGCACCCTTGTGCCACCCAACAGCTTCCTTGTCATGCCTAGTGGTGTCCTTGTCAAACCCTGTGACACCCATGTTGCAACCAAGCAGTGCCCTTGTCGCCCCCATGTTGTGCCTGGTAATGCCTAGGTTGCTCGCCAACACTGCCTGTAGTGCACCCAGTAGCTCCCCAGCGTGCCCCACCGATGCCCTTGTTGATCCTTACCTGCCCCAGCTGATCCTTGGACACCTAGCAGCTACCTTGTCATGCCCATGCTGCTCCCTGTCACACCCAGTAGTGCCGGTGTCGCACCAGTATTGCACCCAAGACAGTCCCTTGTCATAACAAATAGCGCCCATGTCACTTGTCCCATCTAACATGCCCTAGTAGCTCCCTTGTCGCGCCCCATCAGTGCCCTTATTGTGCCTAGCAGTGGTGGTGTCGTGCTCGTGCGACTCGCTTATTGTAGTACAGCAGTGCCCTTATCGCGCCCCAGCAACAACCTTGTCACTCCTTGTAAGTGCCCTTGTTGGGCCCGGCAATGCTGGTGTTACGCCCATGCCCCTCCCTTGTCATGGCTCAACAGCGACCTTGTTGTGCCCTGTCAGTGCCCTTGTTGCACCCATGCTTCTCCCTTGTCACAGCCTACCAGCACCCTTGTCGCTCCCTAGCAACAACCTTGTTGTGCCCAGCACATTTCATGTCCTGGCCAGTGCACCCCAGTAGTGCCAAGCAGTGCCTAGGTTGCTTCCCAACACCATCAGTGATGCACCCAGCAACTCCCTAGCATGCCTCAGCACCTCCCATGTCTTGCCAAGCCACACCTCTTGTGGCTCCCAAACTCACCCCAGCACTGCCCTTGTCAGTCCCTGCGAGCACCAGCAACGCCCAGTAGCTCCCTTGTTGTGCCCGAGTAAAGCCAAGGTCAATCCACAGCACTGCTCATGTCGTGCCCTTGTCATGCCTAGCATGCCCCCACAGTGCCCTTGTCGTGCTTGGGTCGACACGGAGGCTTTACAAAGCCTTGCCGTGTTGATCATCTCAGCATGTCATTCCCAATGACATGGCATGTCTTTGGTGATGCTTGCTTGTCCCTGAATTTTGCCCCCGTCGACATGACCCTGATTTATGGGGTATGATGTGGCCTCATCGTGACATATCTCACCAATGCACATGGTTTGGGGTTAGACATCTTTTGCCAATGCCCTTACCATTTGTTTGTAGATATCATCCCAATAATCTTGCCCTCAGCTGTCCGTGCATGCTTTGAAGAGGAAAATACCACTTTTCCTAGTGAATATGGATTTTTGCGCATTTTCTTCCCTTAATAGATGGACTTATGACCCTTTTCCAAACTCAAATCACAACGCCAATACATCTAAATTTTCTCCACAATATATGCTAATTTTTGAAAAATAAAACTCATCTTCCAGACAAATTTTGATGGAGTTAATAATTTTTAAAGTTGCACGACGTCTGATAAATTATTAAAATATCCTCCCGTATTTGAAAAAACCTAAGACTTGGTTTTAAGCTACTCCTAATTTTTATCTTCCTAAGAAAAAATCCCCTAAAAATGTTATCAACAACTATGAAAAATCCCATTGTGAAAGTTAGGGGGTCCAATATTTACTCCTATCAAGGCCAAAAATGCCTAAAAGCCTCTATATGGGGAGCTACTTCGCTGCAAGGGCGTCTCGACGTTGCCACCCACGCATGTCACCAAGGCACAAAGTGCATGGTGCTACATGTTTCGTGTTGCTCATACATGTTCCACAACACTGTGATTTCATGGCCCGGGTTTCCATGTTCTTAGTGTATATCACTCATACCCTGGATTTGTCCCATCTATCATTGCTTCGTTGAAGGTGCATGTCAGCATGTGATGCATCATGCTCTGTGTCCTATGTTGTTCCTATGTGTTTTGCCACGCCATGATTTTGAGTCCAAGGTTCGCATCTTGTGCATATCGGTTGTGTGCTTGGGTAGTCCGAACTATCGTTGTCTTGTTGCATGTGCACATCGACTTGCCTTGCATGGTGCTACGTGTGCCATGTTGTTCATACGTGATTTGCCACACCATGATTTGACGTCCTGGTCTTCCATGAGTTCAGTGCATGTGGGTCTCGAGTTATCCCATCTATCGGTATTTTGCTGCAGCTGCAAGTCGGCATGCCATCCATGGTGCTTCATGTGCAGTGTTGTTCATATGTGTCTCGCCATGCCATGATTTTGCGGCATGGTTTCCATGCATTCGGTGCATGTCGGCCATATGCTCGGGTTGTCCCATTTGTCAGAGTTTCCCTACAAGTGTAAGTCAGCATCACATGCATGGTGCTGCCTGTGCCGTGTTGTTCATAGCGCTTCACCACACAATGATTTTGCAACTTGGGTTCCATGCATTTTGTGCATATTGACCGTATGCTTGGGTTGTCCCCTCTCGGGTTGTCATGTCTAGCGGTGCTCATAAGAGAACTTTGCAAGCTGATTTCATTGGCATTATGATTTGCTTGTTGGTCAATTGTTGGGGCTCGAATGAGAGCACGTTATGGTGTGTGAGCAGTGGTGGGATTGTGTGGATAGTTGGTCTGTTCGTCTATGCGTTGAACCGGATGCACATGTGCCTCTTCACCGAATGGTCAAGAGCTTTGTGCCTTGATTGATGTGTAGTTTCCTGTGTCGCATACCCAATTGAAGGAATTTACTTTATTGGGAAGTTGCCTTCTTCTTGGTGTCCTATGGGTGTGTCAGGTGGATGATTCGTAAGGCTCATTGTCCCCCCCATGTCATGTATTGTACGCAACTAAGGTGGGTGATGGGCTTTAGCGTGTTCTCTCGGATGCAAAAGATTGAGATACAAGTTATGTACGAGAAGTCTTGCCATCCTGATCGCAATAGACAAAAACAACAGCCGAACACTCATTGACCTCTTGACTAGTGTTCAAATCAATTGTCAAGGGTCATGATTGTCGGAGTCGTAGAAGGAATGCTACCTGGTTGATCTTGCCAGTAGTTATATGCTTGTCTCAAAGATTAAGCCACGCATGTATGAACTAATTGAGATGGTAAAACTTTGAATAGATCATTAAATTAGTTATAGTTTGTTAATTGTATTTACTACTCGGACAACCGTAGTAATTCTAGGGCTAATACGTGCAACAAACCCTGACTTCATAAATGGATGTATTTATTAGATTAAAGGTGACGCGGGTTTAACTCGTTGCTTTGATAATTCATGATAACTTGACGAATTTCATAGCTTTGACGCTGGTGACGCATCATTGAAATTCCCACCCTATCAACTTTTGATTGTAGGATAGTGGCCTTCCATGGTTGTGACGGGTGACAGAGAAATAGGGTTTGATTTTGGAGAGGGAGCTTGAGAAACAGCTACAACATCCAAGGTAGTAAGCACGCAAATTACCCAATCTCGACACAATGAGGTAGTTGTAATAAATAACAATACTGGGCTCATTGAATCTGGTAATTAGAATGAGGATGGGGTGACCGGTCCGCCTCTAGTGAGCAACAATCATCTTGTCCCTTCTACCGGTGATGCGCTCTTGGCCTTAATTGGTAGGATCATGCCTCCGGCGCTATTACTTTGAAGAAATTAGTGTGCTCGAAGCAGGCCTAAGCTCTGAATACATTAGCATTGGATAACATCATAGGATTTTGGTCCTATTGTGTTGGCCTTCGAGATCGGAGTAACGATTAACAGGGAAAGTCAGGGGCATTCTTTTTTCATAGTCAGAGGTGAAATTGTCTGATTTATGAAAGACAAATAACTGTGAAAGCATTTTCCAAGGATACTTTCATTAATCAAGAATGAAAGTTAAAGGCTCGAAGATGATCAAATACTGCCCTAGTCTCAACTATAAATGATGGCGACTAGGGATCAATGGATGTTACTTTTAGGATGTCATCGTGTAATGGCCCAGATCCTAGAATATAGAAAATCTCCAATGTCAAGTTAAAATTACCTAGGAAAATGAGTTAAGGATAGTAATCCGGTCAACAAGTGTTGACCGGAAGGCGTGAAGAAGGAGTAATCCGGTCAACGAGTGTTGACTGGAAGGCATGATGGAGTAATCCGGTCAACGTTCATTGACTGGAAAACGTGAATGGAAGGAAGGACGGGAAAGAGGAAAGTAATCCGGACAACGCCAGTTAGTTGACCGGAATGTATTTAAATGAGAAATATAAATCCGGTCAAGGTTAGTTGACCGGAAATTAATAAGGAAACTCTTTGGAAATGTAGAACCATAAAATAACCTAGAAATTTAATGAGGAAACTCTTCTGGAATGTAAAGCCATAAATAACATACTCCGACATATCCCCCCTAAATAATCGAGAAATTTAATGAGAAAACTCTTCGGGACTGTAAAGCCATAAATAATATACTCCGAAACATCCCCCCTAGTGTGGCCAAACACTAACGACGGCCACCAGACCCAAGGCCTATAAATAAAAACTGGAGGGCATAAGAAAGAGGCACGCAATAGAATTTTCTAGTAAATGGAGACCAAAAGTTCAAGGTGAAGTAAAAGAAATCTAGGTAATAGTACTCACCCATGTTTTAAGTTCATGATTATGCATGTTTGCAATGCAAGTATATCTGATGAACTTATGTTTCAGTATATATGATGTTTGTTCTGTTCATTTGATTTAAGGAAGAGTCGTTCTTATTCGCATGTTTAAAAAGAAACCCTGATATTTATAATGTTCGATTTTATTCTGCTTAAAGTATGGTTGTTTGTCGATTTGCATAAGTTTCGATGTTTTAAGTTCCTGGTTATGCATGTTTGCAACGCAAGTATATCTGATTTTGATGGACTTATGTTTCTGTACGTATGATGTTTGTTCTGTTCGTTCGATTTAAGGAAAAATCGTTCTTAATCGTATGTTTAAAGAGTAACCCTGATATTCAAGATGTTTGATTTTGTTCTGCGTAAAGTACGGTTGTTTATCGATTTACATAAGTTTCGATAATTTCATGTTAAAGAAATAACTCCGGCCTTTTAATGAATAAAAACTCCTGCTTTTAATCTTCGACTCTTGTCGAAAAAGAACTCTGGCCTTTTTATGAAAAAAAACTCCAGCCTTCAGTAAAAAGAACTCCGACTTTCAGTAAAAAGAACTCCGCCTTTTTGAGAAAAGAGCTCTAGCTTTTTAGAAAAGAACTCCGGCCTTTTTAGAAAAAGAGCTCCGGCTTTTGAGAAAAAGAACTCTGCCCTTTTTAGAAGAGAACTCCACCCTTTTGAGAAAAGAACTCCGCCCTTTTTAGAAAAAAACTCTGCCTTCTTGAGAAAAGAACTCCAGCCTTTTTAGAAAAAGAACTCCGGCTTTTGAACTCCGGCTTTTGAGAAAAAGAACTCCGCCCTTTTTAGAAGAGAACTCTGCCCTTTTGAGAAAAGAACTCCGCCCTTTTGAGAAAAGAACTCTGACTTTGCAAGAAAAGAACTCCGGCTTTTGAAAAAAGAACTCCGGCCTTTTGAGAAAAGAACTCCAGCTTTTGAGAAAAGAACTCTGGCTTTGCAAGAAAAGAACTCCGGCTCTTGAGAAAAGAACTCTGGCTTTTGAGAAAAGAACTCCATCTTTTGAGAAAAGAATTCTGGCTTTGCAAGAAAAGAACTCCGACTTTTGAGAAAAAAACTCCGGCCTTTTGAGAAAAGAACTCCGACTTTTGAGAATAGAACTCCGGCTTTTAAGGAAAAGGACTCCGTCTTTTAAGGAAAATAACTCCAAATTTTGATGAAAGATCTTCGACCTTAAGATGATTAAGGTAAAGGCTATATGGATTCCAATTGTTGAAGTTAAAGAAACAAAGCTCTAAGAACAAAGAAAATGCATGTAATCTGGACAGCAAGTGGAACTCTATGACTTTCGACTTTCGAACTATGACGGATGGCCATTGAAAGACATGAACTAATAACCAAGTTTCCATTAAACTTGCTGTTAAAGATGGAAGAAGGATATTGGAGTGACACTCGAGGACTGCCTTCTGGGCCACGGGAGGAGACTTTTGGTGGCATAAGACTTTTGGACTACGGCCCCGTATGTCGAGTTAAAGGCATTACCTCCCTCCTCGGGGAGCATAATGAGGGGATACAGCTCTAGGTTGTGGGGTGACACACAACCCTTCCTCGATGTTGTCCGTTCCCGTCCGGTCCCTAAAGATGGTAAGAATTTCGAATAGTTTTTATGAATCTTCTGAAGACAAGATAATAAGAATAAGAACAAGGAAATTCTGAACTAAAGAAGAAATTATATGGCGATTTTATATGTTAAAGTTATGATATAACTCCTTACTTTGATCTAATTATATGTATGTTAATGTTTTCTGCATGTGAATATCTTGTTGGGCTTTGTAGCTCACTCTTGCCACTTTTCAGATGACGAGAGGCTTATGGAGGACGAAGTTGAGTAGAACTATATGAAGTAGCTAGATGGCATAGCTGGCCGAAGCTGATCAATGAAGAACTTGATTTGTTCCTTTTGATATTTTAAGAAGACTTGTAGAACAGTTCCGCTGTATAAGAATCTATGGATGTTAGCATGTTTCCGTGATTACTTTTTGGATATATGAAATTGATAATTCTAGTAAGCATCTCAGGTCATATCAAGGCATTCAGGTCCGTCTAACCTTAGTGTTGGCCGGCCAAGTATGAAATTAAAACTAGAAGGCCAGCTCATATAGCTCGGCCTCAGGCAATCTTGTGTATAAAAGAAAGGTTTATTCATATGAAAGAAAAGAAAAATTTTTATGTCCACTTAATTATTATCTATTAATTTATTTTGAGGCAAGGATTTAGGCTTGACGACGGCTTTATGCGGTGGAACAAGGCCGAACTGTCACACATCGGCACCTTATGAGAAATCAAAGTTTTTCGATTCCAGCAGTAGTATGGCCACAAGGCTAAAACATAGAGGAATTGATGGAAGGGCACCACTAGGAGTGGAGCCCACAGCTTAATTTGACTCAACACGGGAAAATTTACTAGGTCTAGCATAGTAAGGATTGACAGACTGTGAGCTCTTTCTTAATTCTATGGGTTGTGGTGCATGGTCATTCTTAGTCGATAGAGAGATTTGTCTGGTTAATTTTATTAACGAATGAGACCTCATCTTGCTAACTAGTTATGTGGAGCTGTCCCCATATAGCGAGCTTCTTAGTTGGATTATTGCCTTCCAGGCCACAAAAGTTTGAGGCAATAACGGGTCTGTGATGCCCTTAAATGTTCTGGGCTGCACACGCACTACACTGACGTATTCAATGAGTCTATAGTCTTAATTGACAGGCCCAGGTAATCTTTAAAATTTCATCATGGTGGGGATAGATCATTGCAATTGTTGGTCTTTAACGAGGAATTCCTAGTAAGAGTGAGTCATTAGCTCGCGTTGACTACATCCCTGCCTCTTGTACACACCACCCATCGCTATTAATGATTGAATGGTCTCATGAATTGTTCAGATCATGGCAACACGGGCGGTTTTCTGCCAGTGACATCATGAGAAGTCCACTGAACCTTACCATTCAGAGGAAGGAGAAGTCATAACAAGGATTCCGGAGGTGAACCTATGGAAGGATAATTGTGAAAAATTTCTTAGCAGAGCAGCTCGTGGACATATTGAAATAAATCATCAGGGTTGCAGTTCCTAATGTGGCACAGCGCCCCAACTGTCGACCAAGCCTACGCCTTATAGTATGCTCCAGGAGCGACAATGGACATGCCGGGTTAGGTTTGGCATAGGAACGAACCCCGACGCCAATCGCACCACAAAATAGTAACATAGTGTGTGTTGCCTTGCCATCGAATGCCCGGTGAGTGAGGTGGCACTTGTCGTATCTGTATGACTCTCAACAATGGATATCTTGGCTCTCACATTGGTGAAGAATGTAGTAAAATGTGACACTTGGTGTGAATTGCAGAATCCCGTGAACCATTGAGTCTTTGAACACAAGTTGCACTAGAAGCCTCTAGGCTGAGGGCGCGTCTGCCTGGGTGTCACGCGTAGCGTCACCCCCAACCAAGCCATTGTGTCTCTGCATGCTAGGTTAGGGTGGAGAGTGGCCTCCCGCATGTTGTTGTGCGGTTGGCCTAAAATCAAAGCTCGGCAACTACGCCACGACGTTCGGCGGTGGACAAGGCGAAGGCAAAGGTTGCATCGCGTCATGCTCAGCACATCACCCATGAAGCTCCATGACCCTGCCACGTCGTCCGTATGGCACAAACGTAGCGACCCCAGGTAAGGCGTGGCTACCTACTGAGCTTAAGCATATCAATAAGAAGAGGAACAGAAACTTACATGGATTCCCCTAATAACTATGAGCGAACCAAGCAGTGCCTAGCTTTAGAATCAGGTTGCTCTGTCGTCTAAATTTTAGTCTAGAAAAGCGTCCTTCGTGATGGACTGAGCCAATGTCCTTGGAAAGGGGTCCCCGAGAGGGTAATAGCCCCATCATGCCTAGACCCTGTCACACCATGAGGAGCTATCAACGAGTCGAGTCATTTGGGAATGCAGCTCCAAGCGGGCGGTAAATTTTGTCTAAGTCTAAATAACGACGAGATATCGATAGCAAACAAGTACCACAAGGGAAAGATGAAAAGTACTTTGAAAAGAGAGTCAAAGAGTGCTTGAAATTGTCGGGAGGGAAGCAGGTAGCGATGGGCCCTGGTCAGATGCGGAACAGTCACAAGCCGGCTCGCTGATTGGCTCGAGGCATGGAGCGACACCGATTTAGGGCGCAGCTAAAACCCAAGCTGTAGACAAGCTTGGGAGCATTGTCCCAGCGATTGTGGAAGGTAGCATGTGCCGTCACGGTGTGCTTGGCACCTTCATTCTCTGGGGGTCGGCTTGCGGGCCCCCCATTCAGCCAGTCTTGAAACACAGACCAAGGAGTCCAACATGGGTGCGAGTCAACAGGTGAGTAAACCCGTATGATGCAGGGAAGTTGATTGGCGGGATCCCCTCATAGGCTGCACCGCCGACCAACCTTGATCTTTTGAGAAGGGTTCGAGTGAGAGCATACCTATCGGGACCAAAAAGACGGTGAACTATGCCTAAGCGGGTCAAAGCCAAAGGAAAATCTAGTAGACGCCAGAAGTGATACTAATGTGCAAATTGTTTGTCTAACTTTGTTATAGGGGTGAAAGACTAATCGAATCGTCTAGTAGCAGGTTCCCTCCGAAGTTTCCCTTAGGATAGCTGGAGCTAGAATGGGAGTTCTATCGAGTAAAGCCAATGATTAGAGGCATCAGGGGTACAACTCCCTTTGTAACATCCTGAATAATTTTAATTTTATTATTTAGTTGGGATAATAATTCTTAGTGATTTTAGACATAAAGTTTCCTAATTCGAGTTGAAAATACAAGCTCGAATTATATGGACCGTTGAATTGGGCTTAGATATTTGGGCCTAATAAATTTAGAGTATTTGGGACCAAGGGAGTAAAGGGTGGGGCACTAAATTAAATTTAAATGTA
>JAODPA010034197.1:0-12323 GCA_025585075.1 Nepenthes mirabilis | reverse complement strand
AGATAATAATTAGGCATAAAAATGTTATTGGATTTGGCGTACACGCCACAACTGGTACAAGTATATAAGATCTAAAAATTTGTGTACATGCGAAATGAACTGTTGATTTAAGAGGAGAAGGGAGGTGCTACTCCGCAGCGTAAAGCAGTATCTTTACAAATGAAATGGCAGAATCGAAGCCGCTGAGGAAATTTCTCGGGGGTTACAAATCCGGACTAATATTCAGCGCAGCAGTATCTGAACGCACAGAACGTTCTTCAGCCGCGGACACGAAAGTCGAGATTTTAAGCGTAAACCTTGACAATTACTGAAAAGTCGTCGTCGTTATGATTAATGCCCAACGGAATTCCTGCTTCGTAAGCGACGCAATGAATACGGCTGGACACCCCACACGGCATTCAAAAATGAGGGGCTCTTTTCCGCTATCAGGCTTTAACGTCACCGTTGTACGTGCATTGCGTACGAAAAACAAGTCGGACGAAAACTCGTGTTCATATATTAAAAGACGACGATGCGATGCGGCTGCGTTTGATTTTGGCCCGCCTTATTTTGGGGTTGGGGCAGTCAATTTTTCGTATCTTCTTCATGTACAAATTGATGCCGGAGAGGAGAAGCAATATTTTGATTTTGCCATGGATTTTTAATTCAATGTCGGCAGACATAGCCTCCGAGTACGGAATAAACTCGCAGGATTGGGATTGATTCTATCAACCTAATAATGCGAGGCAGAATCTACCATCTGCAGCAACAATTAAGCAACATTGTAGGAGGATCCGGATCAGTGAGCGAGTATTTCACAGAGCTCAATGCTACCCGGGAAGAATTGCATAATTATAGACCTCGGCCGATATGTTCTTATGGTCTTTGGACCTGTGAGGGCGTCGGCATTACTATGACAAACACAATAGATGAATTGCACATTTTTGTCCTCGATGGGATCCAATGATTCCTTTTAGAACCTAATGTGGCATTTAATTAGAGGGAATAAAAATTCTATTTCCTCATTATTCCTAGAAGAATAAATATTCATCCATTTGATTATAATTTAATTGAGAATAAATATTCTCACATTTCTTCAGTTAATAGTTATTTTCATATATGCGGAACTAACTATTTTCATGTCATTATTATTCCTTTATGAACCCTGCTCATCATCGACTAAAGGCTAATGTAATTGCACCCCTTGACTAGCTAGGTTTGTAATGAGAGATTATGAACACCCTATGGTCATACATGCAACTACCTCAACTGTGGCACGCCAATGCCTAAATTTGTTGTCTCCTGATGTTATCCCACCAATATTACTAGAAAACTCTAGAATTTAAATTTATTGGACTTGTGACCCAGGAAATTATTAAATACAGTAATTGATTATTTAATTATTACAAAAAGTGTAGACTAAAATATAAGCTAAAAAGTGACAAAATACCTTATATAGCACATTGGTGCTTGTGCACTAGTCATATATGCATCAGGCATAATATTCAAATCATACCTAATTATGAGCATGTTTCAAGCATAGAGATATTGAGACAAATACATATGAGCGCTCATCACACATAGATCAGGCGTTGAGATATTGGAACAAACACACCCCTACATGGCTCATGCTCCCTTCATGTGCCCGCTTCAGATATCTCATAGAACTCTCCGACACTTAATTTCTAACGTGAACTTGTGATTAACCTTAATAATTCATCGATTTTCTATAATTTAATATTATTATATAAATTTTAGTATTTAGATCTCACAGTTCATCCTTTCAGTTCCAAGTGGCTTCTTCCATGGAATGATGTCTCCATAAATCTTTGACTGATGGAATCATATTTGAATGCAATACGTGATCTCTTCGGCTCAAGATTGGTATTTGGTATTTGCTCCTCAATATAGGTCATATCCTTTATAATCTATATAGCCTCATACTTAATAATATGAGAGGAATAATATACATATATAGATACTTGCTAAATATACACATGGAACACATTGTGGATTCCTAATATGACAGGTGATAAAATTAATTTATAAGCTGCTTCTCCTATTATTTCCAATGCCTCAAATGGCCCTCTAAATCTCACACTTACCTCACCTTTTGACCACAATCTCATCACTCCTTTGGAATAAGAAACCCTTAAAATACAAAATCACCAACTTAAAATTTAAAGTTAGTTCCCTTCTTATTTGCATAACTCTTTTGTTAACTCTTGACCATTCATTATCTTTTCTGATAATTCTAACATTTTTAGTAGCTTTTTATATGAAATCTAGACTCGTAAGCTTTCTACCTCCAACCACCTCCCAATTCATTAGAGATCTACTCTACGGTGTTTCAAATGTTGATGTACTAATACTTGATTGGAAACTATTATTATATGTGAATTTTACAATGGATAAATAGTCATCTCAATTACCTCCCATATCTATCACTAATGCTTAGAGCATGTCATCTAAAATTTGTATCTTCTCTTCATCTGTTCATCTATCTAAGGATGAAAAGTAGTACTAAATTTTAATTTAGTCCCTAACTTACGGTACACAATTTTTCAAAATCTAGAGCCAAATCTCAAATCTTTGTCCAAAGCTATGATAAGTAGAAACCTATAAAAATTTATGATTTTATTCATATATAATCTTGCCAACCAGCCTAAAGAGTTAAGTAGCTTGGGTGGCAATAATAAGCTAATTGTATTAGGTAATCTACAATCACCCAAATAACATATTGGCATCAAAATTCCTAGGTAATCCCATAATGAAATCATTAGTAATAGGTTCTCATTTTTAGATAGAAATCGATAAATACTAAAGTTTTTTTTCTAATTGCCCTTCTCTACCTAGCCTCTACTAGCTAATAAATTAAACATTTATATGCAACATTAATAGCATCGTTTTGCATTTTATTCCATCAAACATTACCTCAAAAATCTTGATACATCTTATTATTTTCTAGATAAATGTGGTACTTTAAACAATGGGCTTCCACCAGAATTTTCTTCTTCAAGTTCCTAACACTAGGAACAAAAGCTTTATTTTGGAATCATGGAATGTCATCATCTCCAAAAATGAGCCTATGGTTCTTTTACCAAATCTTCCACCATCTCTATCTGCATTGGATTATTCTTCTGAACTTCTTTAATTGTTAGAAATATCTAATCACCTAAAAATAAGATATAAACACATAGGGTCTCTCATGTGTAGGGGTTAGTTGCACTGTTCAACTTCCTCTATGTCATCCCTCATCATCAAATAAGTAATTGTCCAAGCTGATTTGCGACTCAATGCTCCCACAACAACATTAGCTCTTATGGATTGATACTATATCTGATCATCATAATCTTTTAGAAAACCCTTCCTCCTTTGCCTCATATTCATTTTTTTTTTTTGGGTAAGAATAGGACTTCAAACTCCTTAGAATAAATAATTAGTTCCTTGTTATAAAGATAATATCTTTAAATTTTTAAAGGAAAAATAATACTATAAGCTCTAGGTTATGTTGTTGTGGTCACTCCCGTATGAAAGTGCATGGATTTGAGGACTTAGATTGAGGACGAGATCTTTATGCAGTTATGATCTGCTGACTTGTTTGCTGAAGAATTGAGAAATTTGCGCAACATAGTTCTGAGGATGTGTTAGCAACACTTAAAACCGAGGACTCTGATGAAGACATGAAGGCTACAGAAAGATGCCCAGCTAGTTAACGGAATGTTAACTGGTTGTGAGGAGAAGTCTGTCAGTAGAAGCTTGACCATCCTTAAGAGAAGTAGTATGGCCAATGGATGCCAATTCAGAAGATTGATCGGAGAATATGCACAGTCTTTGAAGAGTAGGTGCCGTTTCTACAAAGCATGATGAGTTGTAGAGCCATTGTAAAGCCATTGCAAAGTTGTACGTGTGCCAGACGGCTACCTGTACACGTAACTTCCACGAGGGCTAGACGGTTGTTCAAACAGTCTGTATATATATATATGTAAAGTTCAGAAAAAAAGAGAAAAAGAGACGTGAGGGTGAAGTGAGAAGAGAAGAGTAGCGAGTGAAAACAAAGTATGAAATTTCTTTGTGTTCTTGTACTCTATTCTTCATTCTTCTCCTCAAGGGCTTGTGTAGTCGTGTAGTTTTATAATCAAATTTATATAGTAAAATTTATTGTGGACTAAGTGTTTCATAATTTTTTTCTTATTTCAGAAGGATTTTTCACATAAAATTTTTTGTGTACTATTCTTTCTTATTCCTTATTCCTTTGTGTGTGTGTTCCTGATTCACAGTGTGACGCTATTTTTTTCAACAAGTGGTATTAGAGATAGGTTAAGAGCTTACGATTAAATGGCGTCATCTTCAAAAAACTTGCAATTTAGTGCGGAGTAATTTAATGGGTAAGATAACTTTATCCTTTGGTAAGAAATGGTGAAGAATATCTTGACTCGAGAATGAACGATGAAAGCATTGAGGAAGAAAGATGAGATGTCGGAAAACTTAACAGAGGATAAATGAAAAGATAAGATGGATCTTGTAAACTGTACCACCAAATTGTGTCTGGAGGACAACACGTTACAGGAGGTCATTGACTTGGCAGACCTGGCTGAGGCCTAGAAGAAGCTTGAAAGCAGATATAAGCCCACGTCCTTAACAATGAGGCTGCATGTAAAGAAGCAATTTTATGGACTATATTTGTCTGAATGGAGAAGTTTTGAAAAGTATCTGGACGAGTTTAATAGGATCGTGACACAGATGTCGATCCTTCATAAGGAAATCAAGGAGGAGGACAAGGTGTTCGTATTGCTGGCTTTTTTGCAAATCTCGTATGACCATATTGTGACAACCTTATTATTTTAGAAGGACACAGTTAAATTGGACGAGGTCATTGCATCCTTACTCATGAATGAGGCAAGGCAGTCTCAAGGGACCTCTACTTTTTCCCATTCCGAGGTGCTCTTCACTGAGTCACCGGAAAGAAGTAAGGGGCGTGACCCAAAGTATGGTAAAAAAGGTCGCAGTAAGTCCCGCTCAAAGTTTCAAAACGTTGAGTGTCATCATTATAGTAAGAAAGGCCATATTAAGAAATACTATTACAAATGAAAGTGTGAAAACACTAAAAGGGATAATAAAGTAGAAAAGGGATGAGGATAAGAAAAGGCCTCGGTCTCGATAGTTACTGGAGGAGATCTCCTGTTAACTTGTGAAATGGATAACGTGATGAGCATGATGGATCACAAGTTTGATTGGATGATAGATACGGGTACTTCTCTGCATGCTACGTCCAGAGAGGGACTGTTCACTTCTTATACTCTGGGTGACTTTGAAGTAATAATAATAGAAATTGAAGGTACACCGCCAATTGTTGGCAGAGGTGATATATTATTGGTCACCAATAATGGGATAAGGTTATTATTAAAAGATATATGGCACGTCCCTGATATCCGGCTGAACATAATTTTAGTCGGTAGGTTAGATGATGATGGTTATTACAATACTTTCTGTGAAAGAGAATGAAAGTTGACCAGAGGGTATCCGGTTATTGCTCGTGGAAAGAAGAGTTTCGGCTTGTATGTAATGAAGGCGTCTATTGTAGTCGGAGATGTGAATGCAATGAGCAGTGATGAGTCCTCGGACTTATGGCACCTAGGCTGGGCCACATGAGTGTGAATGGATTATGTCATTTGGTCAAAAAGGACATTTTTCTGGAAATGAAGGAAGATGGACCAAGGACTTGTCCTCATTGCATGGCCGGAAAGCAACGAAAGGTTTTGTTCCATGGAGACTCGTCTTCTATGAAGGGGAAACTATTTGACCTGGTTCACACAGATGTGTGTGGGCCATTTAAAGAAAAGTCATTTGGCGGGGCTCAATATTTCTTGTCCTTTATTAATGACTGTTCGAGAAAGTTGTGCGTTTACTCACTTAAGACCAATGACAAAGTTCACGGTACCTTTGAGTATTTTTATACTTTGGTGAAACGACAAACAGGAAAGAAACTGAAAGACTGTTCGAAGCGATAATGGTGGTGAGTATATTGGGTTATTTGATACCTATTGTTGAAAGCATGGCATAAGATATCAGAAGACCCCAGTAAAGCTGCCACTGTTGAATAGAATGGTCGAGTGGATGAACCTCATATTTTTGAAAAGGGTCAGGTCCCTACTTTCTGAGGCAAAACTTCATGAATATTTATGGGCAGAAGCTTTGAAGAAGGCGGCCTTTGTCATCAATAGGTCGCCCAGTAGACCTTTGAATGGTGAGGTGTTAGAGAAGACTTGGTCTAGAAAAGAGCCATCCTATGACCATCTTCGAGTGTTTTGGAGTAAGACCTTTATTCATATCCCAAAGGATGAGATGACTAAATTTGAACCAAATACGAAGTAATGTGTCTTTCTGAATTACAGGAAAGATGAACTTGGGTATAGACTTTATGATCCAATTGAGAAAAAGTTTATACAGTCAAGGGATGTAGTCTTTATTAAAGGTGAAACAATTGAGGATATTAGTAAAAAGACCTTATATGATACTAACCGGACAGACAAGATAAGTGTTGATGTTATCCATCTGGTACCTCTTCACTATGATGTCGATGGCCGAGGAGAATAATGAAGTAGGCGTGGCACCTGATGTAGATGAGAATGAAGTCATTCCTCAATCGACCGAGTTGGTTGAGGAGGTTCCGATTCGACGCTCCACTAGAGATAGGAGACTGTCCATTTACCTGTCATCCAATGAGTACGTTTTGCTCACTGATACAGGTGAGCCTGAAAATTTTGATAAGGTTATGAAGGATGAGAATAAGGAGAGATGAATGGAAGATATACAAGATGAAATAAGCTCACTCCATAAAAACCATACATTTAATTTAGCAAAATTGTCTAAGGGGAAGAGAGCTCTAAAAAATAAATTGACCTTTTATTTAAAAGCAGATAAAAATACCACACAGTCAAGGTATAATGCGCGACTGGTGGTAAAGGATTTTAATCAGAGAAAGGGTATTGATTATGATGAGATATTTGCCCCTATGGTAAAGATCTCCTCAATAAGGGTTGTGCTTAGTTTGGCAACTGTTTTAGATTTGGAGGTAGAGCAATTGGGTGTCGAGACAGTATTCCTTTACGGTAATATTGAGGAGAAAGTTTATATGAAACAGACAGAAGGTTTTGCTATCAAAGGGAAAGAACGACTAGTATGTTGTCTAAAGAAGAGTTTGTGTGAAGTAAAACTAGGCTCCAAGATAGTGGTGTAAGAAGTTTAAATTTGTCATGGTCGGCCAATGATACAGAAAGATCACTTCTAACCATTATGTATTTATACAGAGATTTTTTGAGGACGATTTTATCATCCTTCTCCTTTACGTGGATGATAAGTTGATCGTCGGATACAACAGTGCTCGGATCAAGGAACTAAAGAAGCAATTTAGATAGTCATTTGCCATGAAAGACTTGGGGCCGGTGAAGTAGATTTTGGGGATCAAAATATTTTACGACCGGAAGAAAAAGAAATTATAGTTGTCCCAAGAGAGTTACATTGAGAAGATACTACAGCGCTTTAACTTGAATAAGTCCAAGCTAGTGAGCTTCCCACTTGCCAACTATTATAGACTGAATAGTCAACACAGTCCTTCTACCGATAGAGAAAAGGTTAGCATGAAAGGCGTCCCATATTCCTTTCCTGTTGATAGCCTGATGTATGTTATGGTGTGTACGTGGCTAGACATAGCACATGCCATTGGTATTGTCAGCTGATTTCTGTCTGATCCTGAAAAAGGGTATTGGTCTGTAGACAAGTGGATTATGAGATACCTTCGGAGAACTTCCAAAATATGTCAATATTTTGGAGGTGACAAGTCTCTGTTGGTAGGATATACTAATGCAGATATGGCTAGAGATTTTGACACTCGAAAGTCAACATCGAGATACTTGGTCAAACTTATTGGAGGAGCAGTTTCCTAATAGTTAAAGTTGCAGAAATGCATTACTTTTTCTACTACTGAGGTCGAATTTATTGTAGCAACAGAGGCTTGTAAAGAGATGTTATGGATGAAAACGTTCATCCAATAATTGAGCTTTAGGCAAGAGAGATAAGTGGTACTTTATAATAGTCAAAGTGCTATATACTTCTATAGAAATTTCTCATTCCATTCAACATCGAAGCACATTGATATTCGATATCATTGGGTGAGGGATATTATTGAAGTAGGATTGCTATCATTGGAAAAAGTTAAAATCGAGAAAAATGGGGTGGACATGATGACAACATTGTTGCCAAGAGGAAAGAGTCTTACTGCAATCTGGCTGGGCTAATAGATTTTGATTTTAGACGGTCGTGAGGAAAAGTTTGTTGTGATTATTCCCGTATGAAAGTGCTTGAGTCTGAGGACTTAGTTATGTTTGATGACTTAAGTTATGTCCGATGACTCAGATTGAGGACGAGATTTTTGCGCTGTTATGGTCCGCGGACTTGTTCACTAAGCAACACTTACGATTGAGGACTCCGATGAAGACATGAAGGCTACAAAAAGACGCCTAACCAGTCAACAGGATGTTAACCGGTTGTGAGGAGAAGTCGATCAATGAAGGCTTGACCATTCTCAAGAGAAGTAGAATGACCCATGGGTGTTAACTCAGAAAATTGACTATGCACGCGTGATCTCTGGAGAATATCCGCAATTTTTGCATAGTGGGCGCCGTCTCTGCAGAGTATGATGCGTTGCAGAGCCGCTGCAGAGTCATTGCAGAACTATATATGTGGCAGATGGCTACTTGTACACGAAACCTCGATGCTGGCTAGGCGGTTGTTCAAACAGTCTATGCATATATATAGGATGAAAAAAAGAGGCGTGAGGGTGAAGTGAGAAGAGAAGAGCAGCGAGTGAAAATAAAGTGTGAAATTTTTTTGTGTTCTTATACTTTGTTCTTTAGTCTTCTCCTCAAGGGCTTATATAGTTGTATAGTTTTGTAACCAAATTCATGTAGTAAAATTTATTATGGATTAAGTATTCCGTAATTTTTTTTTTTTATTTTAGAAGGACTTTTTACGTAAAATTTTCTATGCACTCTTCTTTCTTATTACTTATTCATCTGTGTGTGTATTCCTGGATTCATGGTGTGATGCCATTTTATGCAATATATGTATTAGGTAGTTCTTCTCATGAGTCTTAAGCTATCTGAATCATTAAGCTATCAATGTCTCTAAACTTTTAATGGAAAAACAGTACTATAAGGTCTAGGTTACGTATTAGATAATTCTTCTCATAAGTCTTAAACTATCTAAACCATTGAGCTATCAATATCTCATTTTGATCAATACACCCATTAGCTAAGAATCATGATAAACAAAAAAAAAAAAAAATCCTCCAATATCTTTTGGAATAGCCAAAATTGGTGCAGAAATTAATATCCTTTTCAACTTTTGAAAACTTTGCTCACTCGTATCATTCCACTCAAACTTCACGCGTTTTTGAATAAACTTAGTTAGAGGAACTAAAATTCCCAAAAAGCCCTCCACAAATTTACAATGATACTCTACCCATCTAAGAAAACCTCTCACAGCAATAATAATAGCAATAAGAAAACCGCTCCACATATTTTCATTAGCTATCACTAATTCATTTTTACTCCATAATAGATTTAATCTTTTTAAGATCAATCAATATCCCAATTATAGAAATAATATGCCCTAACGACATCGCAACTCCTTAAGCAAAACTCATATTTTTTTCAACTTATCATATGATTATATATCCGTAAATAGTCATAACACAATCTTAAAATACTATTCATGCTCTGAGATAATCTTATAGTATATCAAAATATTATTAACAAATCCCACCACTAAATGATCTAAATAATACTTAATACTTAGTTCATCGTGTCTATAAAAATAATAATTTAATTAGTTAATCAAAAAGACATAACTAAAAACTTGTAATGCATATATCTCATTCAAAAAGCTACCTGAAAGCATCTTCCTTGTTAATACATTGTTGATGTGCCCAAATGAAGGTTAATCTTAAGAGAGACTTGTGTTCTCTATACCTGGTCACATTAGTCATTAATTTGAGGCAAAAGATACTAATTATTAATAGTCACCTTACTTAACTCCTGATAATTAATATAAAACTATATAGTCATATATTTTTTCTTCACAAATAACACTAAAATACCCCAATGTGATGCACTAGGTCGAATATAATCTTTATCTTTCAAGTCCTATAATTACACAATTAATTTTTTTTAATTCTAATGAAGCCATCTGATATGGAGTTTTGGAATTTGGCAAAGTGCCTAATGTGAACTCATTAGGAAGAAAAAAAGAGAAAGAATTTGGCCTGATACAAATTTAGAAAAATTTAAAATTATTTTTTACACAAGAAGCATTGCATAGAGAGGGAGAAGAGAAAATGAGAGAAAAGAAAGATATTTGATATTTGGTTGATATTCAATTTGAGTTTTATTTTTTTCAAGGTCGAGTATGTTATTTTAGAGCGTGTTTCGTTTGATTATTCTTATTTTATATTATACTTCTTTTCTTGTGGACTGTTAGATATATTGAGGGGGTTATAATCAATTATTTTTTACTCGGGATTATAATAAAGAGATTTCGGTGGGGGTTATTTATAACTGATATTATTATTATAGTGAAGTTTTTAGAATTTATCTCGTGAATTTGTTTTTATTGAAAAAAGTTTCGTATTAAAAATATTATATATTATTATATCTTTTTATACTTACGAGTTTAACTGTAGGCGTTTGATAGGGAATTCGATTTTATCTTAAATGGACTCTTAGCTATGAATCCTGGTAAACCATTCCAAGATAGTCCCTTTCCCGCTCTTCCTCAATTGGGTGGCGTATGAAAGAAACGGTGTTCCTTTTTGACCGGGGGAACGGAGTTGCATTTAAAATTCTAAATTTATAATGGAGGCAGCTGCACGCAATTTCCCAGGCCCAGCCGAAAGAAGCCGTAGCTGTGACTTTTAGTTCCCACTATCACAAGTCTTTGTGTTTAATTTACTTAAAATTTTAATTTTAGAAAATGTTTGTTATAAAAATATTTTAAATTTTTTTCTTGTAAAAAATATATCCTTTAGTTTAATTCTAATATTTATTTTTTATGAGTCCAATAATAAAATAGCAATATTTAGATCAGATATTTAACTATAATTGGAGAAACTTATGGTGTTAGAATATCGAGATAATTAGAACGTTAGACTATGGGACTAGGCAAGGCACCCTAAATCCAAACGGGCTGACTAAGACTCACTTAGTATGAATTTTTTAATTTCTTATTATGTCACAATGATGAGACGTTCGAAATATTTAAGATATCAGTTCATTGTGTCAAACTAAAATACTCCATATCACGGTGAAAGGGCCAAAGCGTCCCTGGCATGCCCTTGACATCCTATTATGACTCAATAGGCATCTTTTAACGGCTCTAAGATATTTAAAATGCCTGACATATTTAAGATCCCCGGTAGGTTTGATGGCTCGATACGCTCAAGGCTTTCAAGATGTCAAAAGGAAAAAAACGGTCTATTATAACGTCAAAGGCATTTGAAATATTTGGGATGGCAGTGATGTTCAAGATTCCGATATGTCCGAGGCATCCAAGATGCCAAAAAGCCAAAGCGTTTCACCATGATGCCACTATTTGTAAATGTTATCTGTCCTAATAACCGATGCACCGCTTCTGTATCTATAAAAGACTTGGAAATCATACATGGCCAGTCATTTGACCAGGAATTTATAGTCTATCTCTCAAGCCCGTGATTATCATATTGATATTCAAGGCTAGGAAATTAGGAAAGCATAACGTCAGCCGATCGAAAAATAAAAGTTATATTTTTTTAGTGAGAGAAACTATCTTAGTCATTTTCAAGATATGCCAAAAACCCTTTAAATTACAAGCCCATTTTGCCAGAATCAAAAAGGTTCAACCCAGCGGATACGTATAAACACAAGCAAACAAGCGCATGAATCCAAAATCACCCAAATGTTCCAATCACTTCCTCGAAAAGATTCCAAGGCAGAAGAAGACTCTCTTCTCCTCTGCCTTCGAGACAAATTACACGTAAATGACATTTCAACCGGAAGAATATAATTATCCTTTTTGAAAAAAATATTCAACAATTTCATTCAAGACAAATTACAAACCGTGCCCTCCAAAAAATCTTGTGCTGTTCTTCAGATCCAACATAATGTGTACGTGATATGCCGAAAACCCTCAAAATATAAAACTCATGATTTTAGAATTTTCAACGACAAATCTCACTAACCCTTCGCGAGAGAAGAAAAGTATACCAAAATAAAAAATTAAAAATTAAAGTAAAAGAAAATATAATTTAA
>JAODPA010034186.1:0-12324 GCA_025585075.1 Nepenthes mirabilis | reverse complement strand
TATAAAATTTTAGAAAAGTGTTATATATAATAAGGTATATACTTTATTGATTTGTTGAATTATGATTAAATGACACAATCCTATTTAATTAGTTTAGATATTGATGCGTCCTAAATTCAAGTTTCGAACAGATTCGATTTAAATCGATCGTCTGAGTTCGACTCCGTTCATTGAGTGTGGATTATGCATACCACAACTACGAACAAGAGGTCAGGTAACAGTGAGAGGTTGTCCCACTGAAAAAACTCTGACACTCAAGTCAACAGTTCGAAATAGGAAGACGAAAGGTAAAGAATGCAAAGAAATGTTGAGAGTATTTGAAGTGAGTGCTTGCTCTCACGGAAATAGGCTTTGTTAGCTCATGAGGAGCGTTGGTTCTAAGCATAGTGTTTGCAGGGAACGTAATGGCAAATACCGATTTGTAGTTTGAAGCGTGTGAGCTTTTCGTGAGCGAATGAAAACGTAGAATCAAAACGTGTGAGCTTTTTGCTAGTGAAAGAAGGCGTGCATTGGAGTGAGGACTCCAGGGTCTTTTATAGGCGCTGCTTCGGGCTGCCTTTCTTGTGCAGAAATGTTTGATTCTCATACTCTATTGGAATTATTGCCTTTTCTGGTGTTGAGCTTTTATGATAGTAACAGTCGCTGAATTGATTGTCTTCCTTTTACGTTTTGTAACCGTTAGGGTTGTCAGTAGACAGAGAAGAAATTTTGGCGCCTTTCTTTAGGATGCGCGTTGAATCTTCTAGTGACCATTGCCATGGAGATTACCTTATAAAAAGAGCGCAAAATCAGGGGAGAAGACCGTTGCCAGTCGAGAATTGTCGTGTGGACCAAACTGGGTTTGGCCCACTTCAGACCAAATCTATAGACAGCCAAGTGGTCCTACTTCCGCTCAATGAAAACGTTGACCGTCTCGCATAGATCTAGTCAAAGGAAGCGTTGACCATCTTAGACCCAAGTGGGCCGTCTCGTTCTTGGGCTTCTCCTAACTCATTGGCCTTTTGATCGGTCAATGGAAAACGTTGACCGTTCAGGCGTTAGTGGACCGTTGCAGATCTCGATCGTTCCTTCTTCTCGGGTCAGTCCATCACTGGCAGACCCATCACTAGCCCCCCATACTGGTGGCCTGGGATTCTGGCCTCCAATATATTTAAGATGGGACGTGGATGGTTGGGTTACCTTCCTGGTGACGACTCGCAGCTGTTGATCGTTAGTTAATTTTCGGAGAGCTGGTCGAGAAGATCGTTGACTGGATTTGTTGACCGTCTAGGCCAAAATTCAGAGGACTTGTGAAGGAAGAGTTGACCGGATTGTTGACCGTCTAGGCCAAAATCTGGGGGATTGGTGAAGGAAGAGTTGACTGGATTGTTGACCATATAGGCCAAAATCCAGAAAACTTGTGAAAGAAGAGTTAACCGGATTGTTGACTGTCTAGGCCAAAATTCGGAGGACTGGTGAGAGTTGAAACGATGCGCTATCATGCCACCGTATTGCCAGTTAAAAAGTTAGCCATGTGTCTGCACACAGTGGATTTGCGATCCCGGTAATTAATACGTCAGGGGATTCGAATCGTCTGCACCCTTTCAGGAAGCGACACGTGTCAAGATGATGGGTGCACGTTTACAAGACAGTTCTCCCTTCTCCAGCGTTTACATGCCTTTAAGTATTCCATCCATTACATTTCAAACTTCTGACGCTTTTCTTTGTCTTTTCCTTCTTGAAAAATTCTAAGTATTCCGCTATCTTCCTCTATTTCCATGGCTTCCTAAACCGCCTCAGTTCTCAGTGCCTGTGATGTGAAGGAGTTGTACGTCGAGTATAGTGTTCCTAAGGATATCGTTTTTAGAATCCCCGATAAGGGAGATTGAGCATGCTCCCCTCTTGAGGGCTGCAACACCATGTATGAGGCCCACTTGAGGAGTGGGCTTCATCTTCCAGTCCCTCGGGAGCTACTCGACATTCTCACTGCTCTCCAAGTGCCATCGCACGGCTCCATGCCAATGTCGTGTAATATCTCTATTCCATGTACATCTTCATGCGTCATCACTATCGGACGATGACGGTCGGTGCTGTGAGGGTAATGTTTCGCTTTACACAGACTACAGACTGGAGTTCTCTGACCCCTAGGGACCTTCTGATCAACGACGTCATTTACTATTCGCTGAAGAACTTGAAGGATCGTTTCTTCTTTGTTTACGTTGTTGATTAGTGGCCCTTATCTTGGGACTGAGGTAAGGTTCCAAAGGCCTTTATTGGGATGCCGAAGAAGACAGAGATTGCCACCATGACAAAGCTGTTGGAGCTCGTGAGGAAGTACTCTGGTGACTTTAGGAGAAACCACTTGGTTTCTCGAGAGAAAGCCAAGAGAGTGTGTTGGGGACATCCCTCTCCAATCCAGAAGTTCAGGACTCCTCCGCCGGAGGTCTCATAGAGGCAGAGGAAGGTCGGAGCTATGATCGCCGATGAACCTTCCCCTGTCACTGCTCCCACCAGTCCAAGGCAAAAGAGGGCTACAACGTTGGAGCTTTCTTCGTCATCCTCTAGGCCAGACTACATGGCCGTTGGATGCCTTGCAAGAATGGGCGGCAGCTCAGGAATTGATGCTGAGCTACTCTAGAGGCATACGACGCCATGTTGCGTGTTGGTGAAAGCAACGCAGTGGTTTTGGTGCAGCCTGCGTTTGTGGAACCAGCGCCGGAGCCGCAACCTGAGCCGGCTTTCGAGCCATCAGATGAGATGATGGAGTTAACCGATGAGTTACGAACTAAGCCGCTGGAGCCGGCTGTTGAGCAGTCAGCTGAGTTGTGAGAGCCAACTACTGAGCCGCCAACTGAGCTGCATGTGCCAGCAGTTGAGCCACCAGTTGAGCTGACTTTGGAGCCAGTTATCAATTCGCCAGTTGTTGAGCCACCAACTGAGTTATCGGAGTCAATTTTGGAGTGGCTTACTGTGCCGGAGGAGCTAGCTCGTGGAGAGCTTGATGAGTTGGAGGACTTAATGATGGAGCTATTGGAAGAGTGTGCAGTGGAGGTCGCTGCTGTGCCTGTTCAGGAAGCTGCTACATCTAGTCCTCCGCCGCCAAAGCCTAGGTCTCGCAGCAGGCCAGTGTGGCCGGAGCATCGAGTCTAGCAGGTAATCTTTGCAACTCTCCTTCTCCTTTTCCTTTTTGTTGTTGTTACTTGAAGTGTTTGGTCTTCACAGAAGGAGAAAGTCGTTGGTGCAGTTAGCAAGGTGCTACGAGTTGACTACTCGTATACACCCCCATGAGGTCTCCGATATGATGGTGGCACGGCTGTGGGAAGGTGTCAACCTTTACCGGCGCTTTGCTCGATTGGTTGACCCCAATTTTCCACTGGAGTATATTGACCCATCCAACCGTTCTGCCCAGTGTCGCGAGAGCCTCATGGGACAGTCCAGGAGTGGCCAAGGGCCGCCTCCTCCTCCTGGGAGCTCTATTCTTCCATACCTTTGCTTTTTAAAACTGCTGTAATTGTACAGATCAAATGAGCGTCTTATTAATGTTCTGTGCTCTTGCATTTGTTGTTGTTTTTTAATTACTTGTTGTTGTATTGGCTGGCCGACCTAGTCCATTATACTCAAGTTGGCCGTCTGTCTCGACTGAGACGTTTGTTGACTAGCTTTTTGGGGTGGAGCACCTTACCCTTAGGATGTTGACTGTCGTCGCTTGTGCCTTTGTCACGCTTTTTCTTTTGTTTTGTCATTAACTAGTTGAGAGTTTCTGTCGCAAATGCTTAACCGTCGCAGATTGACCTCTCATAAGTGTGACGTTTGCACAACGCATGCATCGCTTGGTATTGAAACGAAATGACTTGAAATGACACAACCCTTGATTCGTGTGTTGTCTTTTCAGGTCAGAAAACTGGCTTATAAAATGGTGGTGGCCTTTTCGATTTGCCTTATAGCAGTTCTCCCTTTGCCCTCACCATGGCTGATGAGAACATGATCGATGTTTCCACTCTTCTCAACTGCGGTCTAGACAACACACCTAGCCCATCCCATGGATCTTCCTCTTTTGAATAGTTGCGTTCTGAGAGCTCGTCGGAGCCTCCTTGCCGTGCTTGCAGCGATCGCCCTAGGCCTTCTTGCCAGGTATGCCCTCATTATTTTACTTTAGGGTTTCGTCGCGACAATTTGCACTCCCTTTACTGATTTTTCTTGGATTTGCCAACCTCACGAGATGCACGGCAACTTGGTCGAGATTTCGTCCTTAGAGGAGGACGATGCGCCTCATGTGAGGGAACGCTCTATTCGTCTAGGCGCCGCCTTCAACGTTGATGGGCGAGAGGATCTGGAGGCACACCAACGGGCTCTAGAGCGGATCGCAACTCTTGAGGGTGAGTTGAGGACAAGACTTCTCCTTGAAGAGGTGGCACCTGCTCTAGAGGAGCGGTTCCAAGAGGGGATTCACTTCAACCACAAGATTGCCTCCTTGGTGGATCCTCACTTCCCCATTAGGTTTCTAGACTCGCAAAACACTGGCACTTCACAGAGGTCGGATTTTGTGTGGTACTCTGGCAGTCACGGTAGGAGATCTCGACGTTACTCTCGAGAAGGTTCTTCAGCCTCGGGGAGCCACCAAACTGAGTCATGATATCTCTAGACCTCGATGGCGCTGTTAGGACTCTTTTTTTCCCTTTTCTTTTGTAAGGCGTTATGAGAGGCATTGTATACACTCTTTACTGTGTAATGTTAATATATAAATGGGTGGTGCTTAGGCAACGTGTGTCTCCTTTTTACGCTTTTGCTTTTTATTTGTTGACCGTCGTAGACTAATCACGCTATCTCCTTATTTAGGAGGTTGTCACGCGTGCTATTTGAGCCCCCTAAGATTTTGACCGCGAATGGGTCACTTGGATGACCAAAGTTTTATTCAACCGTTAGTAGGCCACCTGGATGACCAAGATTTAGTAACGACAGCCTATGGGCCACCTGGATGACCAGTGTTTAGTTACGACCGCTCATGGGCCACCTGGATGACCAGAGTTTAATTACGATGGCTCACTAACCGCTTGGATGATCATGGTTTAATTACGACCGCTCATAGGCCATCTGGATGACCATGATTTAATTACGTGCTGGTAAAAATCTATCCGACTTAGTGGCAGTTTAGGTCGTGTTTATAACCCTACAAGTTCACGCACATGCATATCGAAAGAAAAAGAAGGAAGGAAATGACATGATACAATGGAAAAGCATTCTCGTTTTATTAATATTAACGTGTATGTTACAAGCACACTCGTGTGAAGTGGATGACTAACCTGTGCCTTTTACTAGAAGTAGCACCTGAGGTGGACTATGTTCCACGTCCGTGGAACTAACTTGCTGCTTTGGGTTCAAAATTTGTATGCTCCGTTCCGCAGGACGGCAGAGACTAAAAAAAGGGCCTTCCCAATTTGGGAAGAGCCTATTTTGATTTGTGGTCTTGCACGTAACCTCGATACTTCGTAGGACTAAATCTCCAACTTTGAATCATCGTGCTTTTACCTTCTTGTTGTTATATCGCACGACTCGTTATTGGTAGGCCGCTGTCATTATTCTCATAGCGTCGTGGGCTTCCTCCAGTAAATCTAGGTGTTCCCTGATTTTTTGGGAGTTGCCTTGCAGGTCGAAGTACTCAACTCAAAGGCTTGGGAGCCCAATATCAACCGGAATTATTGCTCCAGTCTGTAGTAGAGACTAAAGGGCGTCTTACGAGTCGGTTCCTTTGGGGTCATCCGGTAGGACCATAGGACGGATGGTAGCTCGTCAACCTAGGAGCCTCCAGCGTCCTCCAGCTTGGTCTTCAGACTACAGAGTAGTGTATGATTTGTGACCTTTACCTGTCTGTTGGCCTACGGGTACACCACCGAAATATGGACTAATCTAATGCCTAGATTGGTGTAATAATTGGTGAAACATTTTTCGGAGAATTGGGTTCCGTTGTTAGTTACAATGACCTCAGGAATGCCAAACTTGCTGACTATGTTCTGGTAGATGAATTCTAAGGTATTGTGCTCCGTGATTTTAGCCAGCGGTGCAGCTTCCATGCACTTGATAAAGTAGTTGATACCCGCGATGATAAATTTTATTTATCCTATTGTGATGGAAAATGGGTCGAGAATATCATACCCCAATTGCGCGAAAGGCCAAGGAGCTTGGAGTGATCTTAACTCAGCGGGCGGTTGATGGTGAAGATTACCGTGGAGTTAGCAATTTCCCCATCTTTTTATGAAGTTGTGGGCATCCTTTTTCATTGTTAGCCATAAATATCCCTAGCGCATGATTTTGAATGCTAGGTCTTTTCTGCCAATGTGCGATCCGCAGATCCCCAAGTGGACTTTGCTCAAGGCGTAGTCCACCTCCTCAAGGGTTGAGTACCTGAGGTATGGAATCGAATAGCCACGACAATATAATCATCCATCGACCATGGTATACCAGCTGGCCATCTTCTTGATCCATTTAACTTCGTCCGCGTCTTCTGGTAGTGCTCAGTCCGCCAGGTATCTCTGGTAAGGCATCATCCAGCATTCAGTGTCGGAGATTTGCATTGCTTTCTGTTCTTCCGTGCTAGGAGTGCAAGGACCTCCCACATGTCCCTTAGTACTGCTTTGAGTTTTTGGCCGCCGCGACTCTGGCAAGTTGATCGGCCTTCCAGTTCTCCGTTCTGGGAACATGAACAAGGATCACATTGTCAAATCTCCGGCTGGCTTCCTTTTCCTTGGCCAAATATTTAGCCAAGTGAGGATTGCATGCCTCGAAACTGCCATTGACCTGGTTGACGACCAGCTTAAAATCGCTGTAAATGGTCAATTGTTTAGTTGAGCACTCCTTAGCTAGTCTTAACCCAGCCAATAGGGTTTCGTATTTAGTAACATTGTTGGTTGCCGGAAAGTCGAATCTAAGGGAGTATCTTATCTCGAACCCATCAGGGGTCCTCAGGACCACTCTGGCTCTATTGCTCGAGTCTGTAGACGATCCGTCTATGTTGAGGACCCATTTCGACTCTTCCCCGTGCTATTTTGCATCTTCAGCAGGCTGTTCATCTGGAATTGGCATCATAGTCTCGACAATAAAGTCGGCCAGGGCCTACATTTTAATGGCTGGTCTAGGTCAGAATTTAATGTCAAACTTACCTAATTCGATAGCCCACTTTACCAGTCGTCCAAAAGTGTCGGGTTTCTGCATAATATTCTTCGAGGGCTGATTGGTTAAGACTATCACACGATAAGCCTAGAAGTAAGGTCTCGGTTTTCAGGCAGAGAAAACAAGTACCAAGGCTAACTTTTCTGCTCGTGGGTAGCGCGTCTCTATACCGATCAACATTTTGCTTACACAGTAGATCGGCCGTTGAGAGTCGGAGTCTTGGCTTATGAGAACAGAGCTAAGAGCCACATTTGACACTACCAGGTAGAGGTATAACTCCTCTTTATCCTTCGATGACGTCAGTAGTGATAGACTGGCCAGGTATTGTTTCAACTCGTCAAAGGCCGCTTGGCATTCTACAGCCCACTGGAACCCGTTAGTTTTGGTTCCCCTTAAAGCCTTGTAGAAAGGCTGGTGCTCGTCCCCTAATTTGGCCAAAAAGCAGGACAACACTGCCAATCTTCCGATTAGCTTTTGGACGTCTTTGACACTCCGCGGCGAAGTCATGTCCATGAGGGCCTTGATCTTCTCTGGGTTTGCCTCAATCCCACGTTAAGAGATGATGAAATCCAAAAACGTCCCTGAGGGTAGTCCAAAGATGCACTTAGAAGGATTAAACTTCATTTGATACACGCAGAGCACCTTGAAGGACTCGGCCAGATCGCAAATATGGTCATTGGTGGTCTTGCTTTTAACGAGCATGTTATCAACGTACATTTTCATATTACGGCTAATCTGTTTCTCGAATATCTTGTTCACGTGCCTCTGATAAGTGGCGCCTATATTCTTTAAACTAAATGGTATGACCTTGTAGCAGTATGTGCTTTGATCTGTTATAAACGAGGTGTGCTCTTCGTCCTTTGGGCTCATCTGGATCTAATTGTAACCCGAGTATGCATCCATGAAGCTCAATAGCTCTTGTCCAGATGTCAAGTCTACCAACAAGTCGATTCGAGGCAAATGAAAGTTGTCTTTTGGACAGGCTTTGTTAGCGTTGGTAAAGTCAATACACATTTGCCATTTTCCATTGCTTTTCTTTATCAGGATGATGTTGGAGAGCCAGTTCAGGTATTGGACTTCTCTGATGAAGTCGGTGTTCAGCAGTTTGTTTACCTCATCTCGGATGGTGATCAGCTTCTCCACGGAGTGTTTCCTTCGCTTCTACCTGACGGGTTTGCGGTCGGGATCGATGCCCAACTTATAGACCATTACTCCAGCCAAAATCCTAGGCATATCAGTAGGAGTCCACACAAAGACGTCAACGTTCTGTCATAAGAATGCGATCAGCTTATCGCGCAGTATCCCGGTGAGTGAGCTCCCAATCTGTATGCACCTCTCCGGATCATCCAGGTTCAATGAGATTCGATTAGTTGCCTCATCAGACTGTGATTGCTGTAGAGTTATTTCATCTTGATGGTCAAGTTCTCCTGCTCTCTTGGTGCTGCCACTCGGTGCGATCTAGGACATGTAGCAATCCATCCAATGACTTGGTCACTCAGCACTTTGCCTACACCGCAAGCTATCGGGAACTTCATCTTCAGGTGCGGTATCGACGTAATGGCTCCGAATGTTGTTATGCACGGGCATCTTAGTATAGCATTGTACACGGAGGGTAGGTCGATGACCAAGAAAGTGAGTGTTCGACTAGCCGTTCTTTGGTAGGTGCCTAGGGTGACCTCCAACTGGATCGTTCCTTGGACGGCAACTGGTTCGTTGTCAAGGTCGTAGAGTGGTCCTTCGACAGGTTTTAATTGATTCTTTTTTAAACCAAGTTTAAAAAATATATCAATGTACAACAAATTACGTAAACTTTTATTATCAACAAAAATTCGTTTAAGTTGATAGTTGACGATGTTATTTCAAACGAGTGCAGATACAATTAGGGGATCTACAAGGGAGGTGAGTACATGGCTTAAGTCATTATTGCTAAAGCTAATGACATTATCTTCCGTTCATTGTTTCTTCTGCCCAGCCTATTGCTCCTTGTGTTCGCTGGGGTCTTGGCCGGCCGGTTTATGATCATACTGACCACTCCAGCCGTGACCCGATTTCATGGTGGGGAAGGATCCGGTCTTTCTCTACCTGAGGTTCTAGAGCTTTGACTAGGGTTCCTGACGAATTTGGTGAAGTGGCCCCTCCGGATGAGTTCCTTAATCTCACACTGAAGCGTCTTGCAGTCTTCCGTAGTGTGTCCAGAAGATCGATGAAAATCGCAATACTTGGATGAATTTTCTCCCTTCGCTTTCTTAAGTGATTTTGGCTACTTAAGGAACTTCTCCCTGCGAATCTGCATGAGGACGTTGGAGCATGTGTCTGTTAGGGGAGTCAAGTTGATCGGCCTGTAATCCCTCCTTTCTGGTACTACGACCCGGTGCTGCTTTTGGTGGAAGTGGTCCCTACCGCTGTGCTTCGTCTTTCCCACAGTTGGGAAAGATCAAGGTTGTTCGGTTCGCTCAAGACGTTTAGCCTCGTTGGCCTCTTCCGTTATTGAGTAAGCCCTGGTGATAGATTTCGCCTCTCGAAAGGTCTACGAATTCTTATGCACCAGGTGCCTAAAGAAGTCCCCATGCGTTAATATAAAGATAAAACGGCCAAGTTTTATCTGCTCCGTAAGCTTAGAGATCCTTCTTGCTTCTGCCATGAACCGATCCAGGAATTTCCATGGCTTCTCTCCCTGCTTCTGTTTGATGTGGGAGAGATGCCAAAACTACTTCTCTTCTCAGTGGCTAGAGGCGTATTGCGTCAGGAAGAGGTCAAAGACTCTTGGAAGCTCTGGATCGAATTTGTTGGAAGACCACGGAACCAGATGGGGGCGTCCCCCTTCAGGGTAAGCGAGAAGCAGTGGCACATGGTCGCGTCGTCCAACCCCTGTAGAATTAAATGGGTGCGAAAATGATTGAGGTGATTCATTGGATCAGTGCTCTCATCATAAGAGTCAAAGGTTGGCATCTTGAACTTAGCCGGTATGAGACGGTTCAAGATATGCGTCGTGAAAGGAAACTTGTCCAGATCCATGGCGTGTCCATCATCTTTGAGCACGCGCTTTAGGATCTTCTCTATTTTCGCGAATTTGTGGGGATGGCATCGCCAGTTCTTTTGGAGTTAAGGTAAGCTCTCAACTCCGTTCTTTTTCTGATGTGGCAAGCAATCGACCCGCTATTGCCACCAGCGGATCTTACGATCCTGGAGGCTCCCTCCTGAGCCTTAGGGGAGACGTCCGCTCGAGAGTATCGGGGATTCTTCCGTTCTAGGCTCTCCTCTAAAGTCCTGCTACCTAAGTGTTCTTTGAGCCTTGATCGGCTTTGGGCGTGTGAGGTTTCCAGAGCACGAGCGCTGACCGTCCTCTTAGTCTTCTTGGCCAGTTTCTTTTTCTTCTAGCCTCCTCTCCTAGAGGCCGGAGCAGGGACTATTGCAGGTGAAGCCCCCTACTGAGTGTTTTCCTGCCAGTCACAGAGTATTTGGAGTATTCTGTTCATATTACTTATATTCTCCACCAGGTTCTGGAAAACTGGTACTGGTACACCGTTAACCACCTCATTGACCTGGGCACTAGTAGCTTGGCCTTGGTCGGGTGAGGTCGCGTCTCTAATGGATTCGCTAGCTTACGCTTTTGTGTTCACCATTCTAACTAATGGAAACAGATGTTGAGAGACTAAAACTAAGCGAAATTGTATAAAAAAGTGGTTGGCTTTTTGTAAGCTTCCCACAGACGGCGCCAATGATGCCTCCTGGATCCAAGTTTCGTACAGATTCGGGTCAAATCGATCATTTGAGTCCGACTCCGTCCACTGAGTCTGGATCCTGCACACCACAACTACGAATGAGAGGCCAGGTGATTGCGGAAGGTTATCCCATCAAAAATACTCAGACGTTTAAATTAAAAAACAGCCTTCAAAATATGAAGATGAAAGGGAAAGAATGCAAAGGAATGCTAAGAGTGTTTGAGGTGAGTGAGTACTCTTGCGGAGAGAGACTTTGTTAGCTCGTGAGGAGCGTTGGTTCTAAACACGGTGTTCGTAGGGAATGTAGTGGCAAAGACCAATTTGTAGTCTAAAGCGTGTGAGCTTATCATGGGCGAATGAGAGCTTGGATTCAAAACGTGTTAGCTTTTTGCCAGCGAAAGAAGGCGTGCCTTAGAGTGAGGACTCCAGGGCCTTTTATAGGCGCTGCTTCGAGCTATCTTCCTTGTGCAGAAGACTTTGATTCTCGTACTCTATTGGGATTACTGCCTTTTCTGGTGTGGGGCTTTTATGACAGTAACAATCGTTGAATTGATTGATTTCCTTTTATGTTTGTTAACCGTTAAGGCTTTCAGCAGACAGGGAAGGAATTCTGGCGCCTTCCTTTAGGGATGCCCATTGAATCTGCTGGTGACCGTTACCATGAAAATTACCTTCTATGAAGAGCGCGAAATCAGGGGAGAAGACTGTTGTCAGTCGAGGATTGTCGTGTGGACCAAACTGGGCTTGGCCCACTTCAAACCTGGATTGTAAACGGCTAAGTGGTCATACTTTCGGTCAATGGAAGTGTTGACCGTCTCACATAAACAAGGAAAAATCAATGCTTTATCCTTCAAACATGTAAATATAAGAGTTTAACAATATAAGTCCATTAGTTATCGCACCCCAAATCATCGTAAACCCTCGAATTTTGCCATCATTTCTCACCGCCTCTGTTTTCCCAATTTTTGATTTTTGAGGGAACACAACCAAATCCCATACAATCCAAGCATGCAATAAGAAAATAAACATCAATTAAGAGAATGGAGGAATTTGCTTGCAAAGATAGGAATTTTACTTCCCTAAGTTTTTGAGTTCTCCATCTAGCGACGACGGTGACTTCAATGGCAGAAGCAGTGGCTTCAGCCCCACTCACGACGGCGGCGATATGAATCGATGATGGCAGCAACACCGACCCACGGCGACGACTTCGACTGCATAAACGTCGGCTTCGTCCCAACACACGATGGCAATTAGCAGCGGCAGCAACAAGGAACAAGGACAACAACATCAGCTCACAGCTAGGGTAATGACGGTGGGTCATTCTCCTTGCCACACCAACATCCCCTTAAATAATGAAGGGGTCGATTTAGGGTTTCCATGAGCGCCGTCCCCCCTTTCCTTCTTCGTTGCCACTGACCGTGTTCCTTCTCTCTCCCTCTTCTTTCTTTCCTTCTTTTTC
>JAODPA010034175.1:0-12324 GCA_025585075.1 Nepenthes mirabilis | reverse complement strand
GGCCAAATTTATTAATTCATTTAATTTATTAGGCCCAAAGATCAGATTTTTAATCCTAATAGTGATTAAAACTAATTATTGAAACTAATTTATCAATTTTATTCTAAAAAAATATTTGAGATATTACACCGTTGCCTCATATTCAGCTCCTTCTATAAGAATAGATACTTGAGACTCTTGTGATCAAAATATAGATAATGCCTTCAAATCTTCAATGTACATACTATGGCAACTAACTGCAAATCATGGGTCAGGTAATTCTCCTCATAAACCTTTAATTGCCGAGACCCATAAGTAACCACCTTCCTATTCCGCATCAAAACACATCCGAGGCCAACCTTAGAAGCATCACAATGAACCTCAAAACCACCAGAACCATTGGGAATAGTTAGAATCGATGCCAAAGTCAAACGATCCTTTAACTCTTAAAAGTTTCAGTCACACTCTTCAGTCTATTCGAAGCTCACTTCCTTTTTTGTCAATTGGGTAAGTGGCAAAACAATCTGAGAGAAATTCTCCACAAATTGACGATAATATCCGGCCATACCTAAGAAACTACGAACCTCTGTCATCGTCGTCGGTCGACTCCAACTAATCACAGCTTCAATCTTCTTTGAGTCTACCGAGGTGCCTCCATTAGAAATGATATGGCCCAACAACACAATCTCATTGAGCGAAAACTCGCACTTCTTCAGTTTCGTAAACAATTTATGCTCCCTAAGGGTTTGAAGCAAAATCCTCAAATGCTCCTCATGCTCAACACAACTCTTCGAATAGATTAGGATGTCATCGATGAATATTACAACAAATTTATCCAAATAGGGTTAAAAAACCCAATTCATCAAATCCATAAACACTGCAGGGGTATTTGTCAATCCGAACAGCATCACAAGAAACTCATAATGGTCATATCTGATCTGAAATGCTATTTTCATGACATCCTCCCGCTTAATCCAAAGCTAATGATATCGTAACTGAAGATCAATCTTGGAGAACACACGGGTCCCTTGCAGCTGATTGAAGAGATCATCAATTCGCAGCAATGGGTACTTGTTCTTAATCGTGATCTTATTCAATTCGCAATAGTCTACACATAACCTCAAAGTCCCATCCTTCTTCTTCACAAATAGGACTTGAGCACCTTATGGCGAAATACTGGGTCTAATAAAGCCTAAGTCTAGAAGGTCCTATAATTGCTGGTTTAACTCTTTCAGCTCAGCAAGAGCCATACGATAGGGAGTTTTTGAGATAGCAGTCGATCTCGGCACGAGATTAATCCCAAACTCGATCTCCCGGTGTGGCGGCAAAGTAGATAATTTATCCAGGAATATATCCTCAAACTTGCACACCATCGGAATCTCCTTCACTGATAACTCCTGTCTCTCCATCACACTAGCATAGGCCAAATAAGTTTCACATTCACTACTCAACAGATGACGAGCTTGTAGAGCCAAAATAAAGCTAGACGGATCCACCCGTTGAATTCCTTGAACGTGGAAGGTTCACATTTTGGAATTGCAAAATCAACTCTCTTATGGAAACAATCAATAGTTGCATAATTCCTTGACAACCAATCCATACCCAAGATCACATCAAAATCATGCATTTTTAATAAAATAAAATTAACAACTAATGGCAACTCATTCACCACTATCCAATATCTAGGATACAAAACATCAGTAAAGAATGGGTGGATCTAGAATTAAAAAGTACAGTACCAGAGGTGTTTGAAATAGAAAGAATACCTTTCACCACATCATTAGCCGCCGTTGCTTCACTTGCGGACACCACAAAAGTCTTTCCTTGTACAACGGGCTTAGAGGAGAGGGCCTTCATTGGATAAGGACACTCTTTGATTTTGTGCCCCGCTTGGCCGCAATTAAAGCACACGCCCATCAACTTATAATAAGGTTTACTTCCATGCATCTTCCCACGGTTTTTGCATGAACTGACTGAAGCTTGTGAGGACAATGCGGTCTGACTGCCCTTCTTCTCTAAATTTGGCTGCCTTATCCTCTTAGGTGGTCTCCCAGAGCTCACACTAGAGCTGGCACCAATACCACTATTACTCGGCTCTGCTTCTTGAAGAATTCTTCCTTTGCAAGCTCCTTCTCGTGAATTAAAGCACGATCCAACATATCAGCATAAGTAGCTAATTTTAAAGTCACCAATTGCTTGCGGATGTTATCCCTCAAGCCTTGAAGAAGCTTTCTAGCCTTTCTCTCCTCATCTTCTAGCATATACGGAGCGTATCAGGACAACTCCGTAAACTTTATATCATACTTGGTTACGTACCAGGTACCTTGCCTCAAAGGGATAAACTCTTCCTCCTATTTACGGAGGCTAGACAGAAAATATTTCTCCATGAATGCTTCCTCAAATATGGCCAAGGTAATCTCATTCTCCAGCACACCCATGGCCCTCTTCTTCATTTCCCACAAATGGTGTGCCTATCCCTCCAAGCGATAAGAAGCAAATAACACTCTATCCTCCTCGGGACAACGGATGATAGTAAATACCTTCTTCAGCCTTTGAAACCATGTGTCAGCCTTAACTATGTCTAGTTCACCTATGAATTTAGAAACTCTTTCCTGGATAAACTGGTCATATGCAGATGGTCCAAGATTAGCAGAAATTGGAGCTGGAGTAGGAATAGGCACTGGAGTAAGATTTCTTTGCCCCATGTTCTCTATGATGTCGGCCATCCTACCAAACAGATTTAAGGACTCAGCCTCTCTATCTCGCGACTAGCCACCACCACGTGTCATCCTTCATCAAGGTGGCATGGTCATCTGTTATAATCCTTCTGAAATAAAACAATATAGGTTAGCTTATGTTTTGGACACTAATTGAAACATTACAATTTACATAATTAAACATAACTAACAGTCTAAGTCGGGCAAACTAGGACAATTAGAGTTATCTGGTCTAGCCTAACCATCATATGCCCCACATCTACTTATTACATCTATCCTATACTATCTTAGGCTTTCACATAATATTTAAATCAAGCCTAAAGTATCTCTTCTCTGATACCAATTATGAAGACCCATAATTCTAGCCGGAATTCGGCATAGTTTTGTCTAAAAAATAGCCATCAGACTAATACAAACCTGCACAAAATTCCTATACAGCACATATATACATTTACAAATTACAACACAGGATCCAAAAAGCCACAAATTGAAATTTGTGGTACCAATGTCATAACTCTGATTATGGCATCGGCTCAGATACGATGCACTAGATACCTAACATCAAACCATAATAACCTATTGAAGTATATATAACCATTAAAATATAGTAGAAACTAAACTATCTCTACGTCATCCATATACAAATACATCAATGTACATATCCATCAAAATATACAAAATGCTCCTTAAGGTAGAAAATTATAAGAACTAAGTCCACAAAGCTCTTCCTCAAAGATTTGTAGCCTAGCCAACTCCTAAGCTCAACTCTACCTCATCAAGTATAAGCTCATACTCATCGGAAGGAAAGAAAATAGCAAAAAGTGAGCCAAATGCTAAGTAAGATACAAATAATCAAGGATAATATGCAATATACTTAAAGTAAAGCAAAGGGAGGGAATAGGAGCATAATAAGTGATGCATAAGTATAAAACATGATTAAATGCTTTTTCAGAACTCATTTTTCTTTTTCATATTATTTCTGATTCCTTTAGATTTTAAAGCATGCAAAAATTTCTTTATCTTTGCAGATCAGGACTATTAGGCCTTACCAGCTAACTGTGTGGTCGAACGAAGAAATGAATGTGTATGCTTCCACATATTCTAAAGCACAACCCACATAATTCAACACCCCATGGTGAGCGATATACCTTTAACCTGATAAACGGGGCCATAAAACTTATACCACCATGTCCCCCATGGCCTAGAGGCAATCCTCATATTACCACAGTAATATTCTAATGTATACCAGGGAATACTACCCTCTAACATATAAATCATTGGTCCAATTTCATACTTATTTATTCTTAGAGAAATTTCACACTCATTCATAACACGTTGTTCTTACTTCGAAAGAATGGTTCATTAAACTTAATATATCATAGAAATTCTTTCTCATACTTTTCATAATTTATATAATTCTTATGAGTTTAAGTCTCCACATGACTTAAATTACATGCATAATCAATATAAAGTATGAAAAAAATTAGAAATTCTTACCATCATGAGCCAAAGATAATTGTATAGCTTCTGGACAACAATCTCTTTCATGAAAACATCCACATAAATTTCGAAACATGTACAAAATAATTTATATAATTTTCGTGCAAATAAATACTAAATAATTGAAGTAAAAATGTTTACAATGTTAGGATTAGAATTATTTAAGGTCAAATCATGCATAAATTTCAAAATAATTAGGTGAAAGTGTCTGGCGCGGGCTAGAGTTTACTCGTATACACAAAACCACGTAAAACTAACAAATCATACACCAAATCAGCAAATAATCATGCTTAAGTCATGAGTTTATAAAATACATACTTTGGATGGGTATCGAAACGAAAATACTCGAGAGGAACGAACAAAAAATACAATAAGAGAAAGAAAAGTATATGAGTGTACTTGCTTTGACCCGATCTATCACTTTTCTAACTAACTCTAAGCCAGAATTGGACTTGAGAACTTCAATCTCTTCCTTCTCTCTCTTCTCTTTCATGTTCTCTCTCTCTCATTGGAATGTCAAAAAATAACACAGGAGAAACCCTCGCAGGGTTTTATATCACGGGCTGGTGCTAGAGCACTAGCCCAGTGTGCAGCAGGCACGCTAGCTACTATTTCTTGCACCTACTGTGGGTGTTCGAGTGTCTGACGGGCGTGGGACCACTAGATTGGGCACCCGATGGGCGTTCCCCACCACCTCTTCCTATGCTCCTGAAATTTAATTTACCTGTGACGGCCCGCACGTAAAATGCCGTCGGGTCTTAATTGCATTAATGGATATAAAAATTTTTTTACTTTCAATCAGGATTTCATGAGGCCGAACTGCTTGAGCTAGCCTTCAGATTTTAATTTCAACTCGAACCTGAGATGCATACTAGAATTGTAAATTTCATTTATCCAAAAGGAATCACGGAGATATGACTAACATCCATAGATTCTCAACAGCGAATCATTTTACAAGTCTCCATAAATATCAAAATAATTAAACAAGCTCTTCCTCAGCTCCGGCCAACCGAACTATTGGCTAGCCCATAATGTTCTACTCAACTTCGTCCTCAATGAGCCTTTTGTCATCTGAAAAAAACAAGAGTGAGCTATACAGCCCAGCAGAATACTCACATGCAGAAAACAGAGAACATAAACATATATATATAAGCGAATATAATTTAGCATACAAAAATCATCATGTCCTTTAGTTCGAAATTTCCTTAGTCTTTTTCTTCTTGTCTTGTCTGCTGAAAATCCATGAAAATCATTGAGAATTCTTATCATTTTTAGGGACCGGACGGGAGCGGACAACATCGAGGACGAGTTGTGTGAAATCTCACAACCTAAAGCCGTATCCCCTCATTATGCTCCCCGAGGCGGGAGGTAATGCCTTTAACCCGGCATACAGGGCCGTAGTCCAAAAGTCTTATGCCATTCCCTCATTATGCTCCCTGGGGCAGGAGGTAATGCCTTTAACTCGGCATACGGGGCCGTAGTCCAAAAGTCTTATGCCATCCCCTCATTATGCTCCCCGGGGCGGGAGGTAATGCCTTTAACCCGGCATACGGGGCCGTAGTTCCTTTTTAAACAGAAAGCTGGAGTTCTTTTTCAGACAGAAGGCCAGAGATCTCTTTCAACAGAAGGTCGGAGTCCCAAATAGCCGATGCTCTTTTGTCAGAGCCGGAGTTCTTTTCTTAAAACCAAGCCGAAGTCCCAAAACCGAAGTTCTTTTCAAAAGGCAGAGTTCTTTTCTGAAATCCGGAGTTCTTAAAACGGGAGTGATCTTTCTTAAAAATCCGGAGCTCTAAAACCAGACTGACTTTTCTTTAAAATCCAGATAGCTAAAACCGGAGTGACTTTTCTTTAAAATCCGAGGTGCTGAAACCGGAGTGATCTTTTCTTTAAAATCCCCAGTGCTAAAACCGGAGTGACTTTTCTTTAAAATTCGGAGTGCTGAAACCGGAGTGATCTTTCTTAAAAATCCAGAGTGCTAAAATCGGAGTGCTTTTTCTCAAAAGACGGAGTGCTTTTTCTTTAAAATCGGGGTGCAAATTCCTTCTTAAAAAACCGGAGTGACATTGCTTTAAAACCGGAGTTCTTTCTTTCATAAAGGCAGGAGTGCGTAAACTCAAAAGCCGAAGTTCATTTCCCTTTAAGGCCGGAGTTCTTTTTAAAAGAGGCCGGAGTTCTTTTTAGATGGAGTGCCTTTTTGGACGGAGTGCCTTTCATTAACAGGACAGAGTACTTTTCATTAACGGGACGGAGTGCTTTTCACTAACAGGACGGAGTGCTTTTTACTCAAAGGGACGGAGTACTTTTTACTCAAAGGGACGGAGTTCTATTTACTGAAAAGGGACGCAGTGCTTTTTACTCAAAAGGGACGGAGTGTTTTTTCACTAGCTGGACGGAGTGCTTTTCACTAACAGGACGGAGTGCTTTTCATTAACAGGACGGAGTGCTTTTCATTAACAGGACGGAGTACTTTCAAAAGGACGGAGCTCTTTTTGACAAAAGACGGAGTTCAAAAGCTGGAGTTCTTTATTCGTAAAGGCCGGAGCTACAAATGTCAGAGTTCTTTAAAATCAAGAGTTCTTAAATCTGAAGTTCTTTTTCCATTTAAAATCCGAAGCTCCCAAAAGACGGAGTTCTTAATCACTCAAGGTCCGAAGCTCTTTTTCTTAAAGTTAGGAGTCTTTTCATGAGATTATCAGAGTTCATAAAAGTCAACAATCAATTATAAAAATCCAATTTCATGAATATCATGGTTTCCTTTAAACATGTGATTACGAATGATAAATCACAAGAATAGAACAAGTATTATACATACATAATTTCATAAGGATATACATACTAGCGTAGCAAACATGCAGAATCATAAACTTTAAAAACAGGGGTGAGTATTCTTACCTAGATTGGATCTATGAGGCTTTCACTTGGTTCTGGCTCGAAGTTCTTAACGCTTTCACCTAGGCTTTTGCGTAGCTTCCTCTCCTAAGTCATGGGGAGGGCCATTACTTATAGGCGTGGTAGTAAGTACGGCAGGTCAGCTTCTTGTACTTCTTTCTTTTCTATGAGGTCATCAGGGTGGTTAGGAGTAGGTAACCTATCCAGGCATGGTTGTTCTTTACTTTTTGTAAGGGCTTCCTTACAGGCATGGTTATTCTGATTTTACTTTTCGTAAGGGCTTCCTTACTGGCGTTGTAGGCATGGTCATACTGACTTTATTTTTCGTAGGGGATTTCTTTATTATTTTGGGTCAACTGGCCTTGACCGGACTTAATTGTTTTTCATAAAAGCCGGAGTTCTAATTCGATTAAACCGAAGTTCATATAGCCGGAGTTCTTGTGCACTAGAAGCCGGAGCTCCTTATTCATAAAAGCCAGACTCGATTTTCATCAAAGAAGTCCGGGTTTCCCTTCACCATGCAAGGGCCGAACTTGAATTCATCTTAAGGCCGAGTTACTTTTCTTATTACATTTTTCGGTCAACGTCTTCAAATCCGGTCAACTCTTCCAATCCGGTCAATATCTTCCAATCCGGTCAACTCTTCAATTCCGGTCAATATCTTCGAATCCGGTCATCTTCCAATCCGATCAATATCTTCAAATCCGGTCAACTCTTCCAATCCGGTCAAATTTTACGTCGAATCCGGTCAACTCTTCAATTCCAGTCAACATCTTCAAATCCGGTCAACTTCTTCTTATTATTCACTCCGTCCATCACCTTTTCATCAAATTCAGATTTTATTCTCCTTGCACCCATAATTCTACTCCGACTTTACCAACACACTCGGTCCGACTTGATTTCAACTTAAGTGAAAGGCCGGACTGCTTTTACACTAACGGAGGACGGACTTCTTTTACGCTAAGAGAAGACGGACTTCTTTTTCCTCACACAAAGGCCACTCTAGTCGTCAGGCCACTTCGGCCTCACTTCACACAATGTACTCCGGCCTTAATACTCTAAGGCCGGTTTGGAACTTCTCATTACATTTTCCGGTCAACATAGTTGACCGGATAACCTTTAGTTTTTCCTCGATCATTTGATTATTTTGACTCGATGACTGGGACTTTCTATGCTTCAGAAGCTGGGTCGTTACATTACCAACATGCATTAAACCTAATATTAATTATATTATCTTAATTAATCTTAATTATAATAATTTGAAATCTATAATCTCACAGTATGCTCCCAAAATCTTGTAGCAGGGCCTTCCATCATGAGATTTTTAGCAAGTGAGCACAGGGCATTAATGATTGAGGGCTTGGTACACCCTAAATTTCTACTCCTTTCTTTGTCTATCGGCTTGGACTTCTTATGGGTTCCTCTTGACCCCAAGCCTTGACTTGAAGTCTGGCCTCCTCAGCTAGTAGTCTTCTTCTCAAAGAATTTCTCCCTTTTCAGTTTCCGTTCAAACAAGAGAGCTCAGTCCGACACTTCTCCATACGTCTTTAGCTTCAATGTCACAAGCTGCCTTTGGATTATGTCGTTAAGACCTTATAAATATTTTCTTGCCTCATCATGGACCCTGTGAGGGGTATAAAGGGACAAATTCATAAATTTGGCATCATATTTTGCAACAATTGGTTTCCTTGCCACAAACAAGCAAATTCATCCTCCTTTTGTTATCTCAAATTTGTAGGGAAGTACTTAATCATTAATATTTCTATGAATATATCCTAAGTGATCTCTTACTTCTCCAAGACCATAACTCTCTTTTTCATAGATCCCCAATGATCTGCCTCGCCTTCTAATTTATAAGAGGCAAATATCACCTTGTCTTGTATCTTGGTATCTGATCATGGCAAACACTTTCTCAATTCTATAGATCTACATTTCCGCCTTAGTGGGATCCTAGTCACCCATAAATTTTGGCACCTTTTCATTGGTAAAATGATCGTACGCGGTCATCTCTGGGTTCGTCGGGATTGGCTCCGGGTTGTTTTGTCCTCAAGCCATAGAGTCCATTATGTCTGTCATCTTTGTCATTATGGCTAAGTACTCATTGTTCAAACGATATTTTCAATCCTATGATAAAACAATCAACCAAATTAGATCCTTAAACCAAAGTAAAACATCCTCCTTACGACTTTTCTTATACCACTTCAATCTATCATGTCCGAAATTTCAATCCCGTCATTATCCATTATCTAGTAATTTATTAACCAATTAGCCATCTAATTAACATTTGGATAGAAAATTTATGTCAATACCTCGATCGATCATAATAATATAATATAAACTATACACAAGATCTAAAATATGCCATATCCTACGTGGCTCCGATATTGAACCAATCGTGATGTCAGACCTAATATAAAGAGTTATGCCTATCCAATCACAAAATCAGAGTATGTAATCAATTGAATTAACTAAATACCATTGCTGTCAATTTGTTAGACAACCGACATCCTTTGACTCACAAACCAAAATTAAATAATTTATATCAACATAAAATTTAATCAACCAACTTCCATTTCATGACTTACAACTTGTGAGGTTCCAAATTTAAAATATAAATAATATGAGACAATCATCCTAACAATAAATAATACTAGACTTATTGGATGCCTAAAGAAGAGCATAGGAGGAAACTTGGTGAAAATCTTTGGAAAGGTGGTTGAAGTGCTGCCGGCGGGCTGCACGCTTGAGCCCCACTCGAGCCAAAAAACCAGTAGCCTCCCTGCCTGCTGCATGCTCGAGCCCCGCTCGAGCGCATGTTCCAGAATCTTCCATAACCTTCTGGAAAGCTCCCGCGCTCGCTAGCCACCTGAGCAAATTTTCCAGAACCTTCCAGAAAGCTCCCGCACTCGCTTGCCACTCGAGCGGAGCTCGAGCGGAAAGAATGAGAACAGGCCGCTCGCTGCTCGCTTGCCGGGCGCTCGATCGGCCCGACTAGTATAAATACGAGGCCAACCCCGCATTCTGCACTTCCACGCTTTTCCCACAAGCTTTTTGAAAGGAAGAGAGAGAGAATGCCAAGTTAGAGAGAGAAAGGGAGAAATCGAGGCGTAGAGTCCGAATCCGTCCGGGAGCCATTTACAAAAGTGATAGCACGCGTCGAGGCAAGTGTTCTCATACTCACTATTTGCTCTCTTTTAATTTTTATTCGATCTTCATTGGGTATTATCGTACCAATACCCACCCAAAATGTGGAGAATGTATAACCCATAAATTATACTTCATAAATGGGTGATTAGTTATTCATTTCATTGGTTGAATCATTCGATGTGTTATTGCGAAACCCTAACCCTCACCCAAATTTGGGATTCACTGTTTTCCCCTTTAAATTATGATAATTTGACCTCAAATTATGAATCACCATGTCCCAAATATGTATACATACCGACCATGCACCCGATTTCACAAGAAATGGCCCGTTCACGGCGTCCGAACGCTCTAAAATACTATTGTCACTATTCATCTGAGGCACAATGAAAATTTTACAAGTTCTTATCCAATATCTGACTGACCATGTGAGGTTCCGGATCTAAAAACTTGATAATAAGGTACTTAGTAGGATAAGGATTAATATTAGGCCTATGAAACGAATAATGTAAGGCACCAAGTGGCGCCTGCTGTGCGCCCAAGAAGAGCTCGAGCGAAAAAGGGGCGAAAAAGCCGGAGTGGCCAAAAGGCCGAAGTGGATTGAAAGGACGGAGTGGCCTTAAGGCCGAAGTGGATTGAGAGGACGGAGTGGCCCTAAGGCCGGAGTAGATTGGCAGGCTGGAGTAAATTCAGGACGGAGTGAATTCAGTACGGAGTAAATTGAAAGGAGAGTTCAGGACGGAGTGAATCAGCAGGCCGGAGTGCTTTGTAAAGGAAATAAGACGGAGTAAATTAGCAGGCCGGAGTGCTTTGTAAAGGAAATAGGACGGAGTGAATTAGCAGGCCGGAGTGCTTTGTAAAGGAAATGGGACGGAGTAGTTTAGCAGACCGGAGTAGATTGAGAAGAGAATTCAGGACGGAGTGGCCTCACGTTTAAAGAAAACCTGACTGGCCTTGCAGGGCGGAGTAGAAGAGCAGGCCGGAGTGAAAGAAGTCCCACATCGAAATAAGAAGAAACCATTGAAGCATATATAAGACCCAAAGCTCCTTGCTAATGAGGATGCGTGCGGGCTTTGACGAAGGCCGGAGTGGCCTTGCGACTCTAAAGGACGGAGTGCTTCTGAGACGGAGTGACATAAGGGACGGAGTAGATTTACTCCTTGTGACGCTTAAGGCCGGAGTGGCCTTGCGACTCTGAAGGACGGAGTGCTTTTTGAGACGGAGTGACATAAGGGACGGAGTAGATTTACTCCTTAAGGCCGGAGTGATATTCAAGAAGGAAATAGCCGGAGTGAAGTAAGAAGGGCATAATGGACGGAGTAGATTTACTCACGGAAGCTGGACTGACTTGTGAAACGAAATAGCCAGAGTTGATTCACAAGCCGGAGTTGATTTACGCCTTGAAACCGGAGTAATTTGAGGACGAAGTAGCATTACGCTGAAAAAAGAAGCCCAATCCGGTCAACAAGGCAAGAAATAAAGGAGGCTGCAAAAAGAGGAATCCGGTCAACAACAGTTGACCGGAAGGAAAGAACGAGAGCCGGAGGAAGAAATTAACTCCGGAATAATCACGGGAACAGGAATAATCACGAAACAGACGACTCCGAAAACCTCCAGAATCTTCGGGAAAGAATGACTCCGGAACATTCCCGAAATCTCAGGAAGAAACGACGCCAGAATTCTCTAGAAGATTCCTGCCCCCACCTTCTCATCCCACCGCCTATAAATACTGATGAGGGGATTGGAAGGAGGAGCAGGGAGAAAGACGAATGGAAAAGAGGAGGAGTGGAGCGGGAGAGATGAAGGAAAGAGAAGGAAGGAGAAGATTTCCAAGCCAAACATAAGGAATTTAATGAGGCATCCCAGGCAAGTGTTCTCATACTCACTATAGTTAATATGTGATTTTTACTCGTTCACTATTAAGTATTATCGTTTTAATATCCACCCAAATCATAAAAATGTATAACCCATGATTAATAATCAATGCGCATCGCTTACAATGAAATGAGCACCGAAGGATTCCAAAATAATATTGACTCAATAAAAAGAGAAATGCTAAAGTTCTCTCTTGAATTCAAATTGAATCGTGAAAAGG
>JAODPA010034164.1:0-29711 GCA_025585075.1 Nepenthes mirabilis | reverse complement strand
AACTTAAATGTTATTTTTATAATTTTAGGCAATAATGTTATTTAAATATATTTGTGAACTTTTAGGTCATATTTTGATTTAAATAATTTAAAAAATAAATAAATTGCATAAATAAAACCTTGCATGCTTGACCCAGCCTGACCCTTGGATAAGTTGGACCATTTTTCTGTTTGGACTGCCTGGGCCTATGTTTCAATGGAATTGCTATTTTTCACTCTTTCATAAAAATTACAAAGAGCTATCCTATCTCATGTTATTTTTCAATTACAAGGAATTGAAACATAGAAGTGAAAATTTAATTTTATATATAGCCAAACAACAAAATTGGGAGTAGGCTTTCCATGGCTCAATTATGTGATTTTAGAAAAGGGGATGATTTCCGATGGTTGCAACTAGTTGTTTTAGCAAGTGTGACTGATTTAGATATAATGTCAAATGGACATCAACCTGCACCCAGAAATTTACCTTCTTGAAATTAAGCACATGAACTCTTATCTACAAGCTCTGGGATGCTAAAATGAGAAGGGAGCTAACTTGCTTGTCCAAAAGAAAGAGCAATTAAACCAACCAAGCCTCAAAGAGAACATGCATGTTTCTTTCCCTTCAAACATGCACTCGCTGCTATTTTTAAATATAACATCCACAAGATAGCTTGAGGAATTTTACGCTTCCTTTGGCCTTCACAGTTCACAGTACATTCTCGAGCTTCCATTCAATTGATAAGAAGAAAACACCTTGAAGCACTGAAATTTAAAACTGAATAAGCTTGGGCCATAATGCTGTTGCAACAGTATGAAGCAGGGTATACTGTTTCAGCTTGTTTTTACAAATGGATGATCTATAAAAATATGCCATTCTTCTGGAGGTTATCTTGACTGAGATCCATTGGAAGAGGCATCAAAACGAAAAAGAAGACAAGACAGCTTTGCTAACATCAATGTTAGCTAGTTAAAAAACCGTTTTTAGGATTCTTATCGGATGTGTATTCCCTTCTTAATTGGGGCCCAACCATTTGCAAAATATTCCCTTTTCGAACATCAATGTTTACACCATGTTCTATTAAAATACAGCCCAAAGAAGGTCGGACTATCATTAAATCAAGCTTCATTAGCGAGAGCTTCTTTGCTGCAAGAGCAAATGCTCATGGGAATCCATCTCTAAGAGGCTTCTCCTCTAGCCAAGGAACCCTTTTGAAACTGAGGAAGTATGTTCCCTCGAATGTTAACAGGTATGAGTCTTTTACTCCAACCTTTTTGATGTGTTTCCTTCCAGAGACATTCTAGATCTGTTTCTCAAGTGACTGGACACACTAGGTTCTATTTGTAACAGAAATTGCAGTGATGATGTCTCTCCCGATATGCCCTTTTTCTTCTAAATATCCTTAAAACTACCGAGCAGGTTGACCTCCATTATACAATAGAACTTTTGGTCCCCAAGCCAGCTTTACAAATGCGTTTAATAAAATTCCCTTTTATCTATTGTTTATAATGTTTCTGACTGTGTTATTTTGATAGTGCTTGATATGCTTTGGTTAGGAAATGCATTGGTTTTTTGGCTAGATCTTAGCCTATGCATAATAGTGAGTTTGCCCATTGTTACTTGGAGATCATGAGTACAAAAAACATCTTTGCACTGCAAAGATAGGGCTGCACATGTCTAACCATCCCACACCTGTTAATGCCAGAGATTTTTGTTATGAATTCAGGAGAGAAAGGGGTGGGGGAGAGGCAGGGGAGAGAGAGAGAGAGAGAGAGAGAGAGAGAGAGAGCTGGGAGTTAATAACTATGTAATATTTTCCATACATCTCTACTAATGCTTTTGTGTGATGCATCTTTGGTAACAATTCCCTGTGATGCATCTTATTCTTCATAATTGCTTGGTGCACTGGGCTGACTTTTCATCCATATGCTTTGGTTAGCTATTTGTCGGAGTCTGCAATTTGAACTATCATTTGTAAATTGTGTGAACCTCCAAAATATTCTGTGGGCAAAAAGATGAGGATGTGGAGCATCTTCTTTTTTTTTCCCCCTAAGTACTTCAGTGCAAGAGGCCTTCTCTCATAGTAGGCTTTGGGGATGTTCAGAAGTATGCAACCTTATCCTTCTTTTGCAAGGAGCTATATTTATGGTTTGAACCATGATGTTAAAGTTGCAATTGAGTAGTTTTACTATTGCATAACAAATGAGGTGCTGGCACTACACAAATCAAGAGGGAAACATGATAGAGTAAGGAATGGCCACAACATTATGGAAAATGCTCAACGGAGATTGGAGATGGCTGCTGAATGAAGGACTTGCTCTGACATCTGACGTAAATGACAATTGTAACCTAAAATGTCCACCAACTAGCTTCAATAGGTGCTTTTCCTTGTCACCACGAGCTCTGCCTTTGCCATATTTATCCTCAATCCTCTGAAAAATGAAGTTGGTGACCCTATAATTTCCCAGTCTCCTGCCCAATCTGAATCTCCCTAGGAATCTGCTAACCACAGCCTCATCTGCAAGCTAGTTGCAATAAACCATCAACAGAAAGCACAACTATGGAAGTGCAGCTCCCCCAGCTGAATGTCCTTCTATGAAAAAAAGAAACTAAGAAATTTCATTTAGAATTATTGTGAAAATTCTGTGTAAATGCAAGGATGCTAGCATGCATATTGTATTCCTTTGCTATCAAGAGGCTTCTAAAAAAATTCTAACTTCCATGGCTAAAGGCATTGTAGGAATTGGAGACATCATGGAGCATCGTATTTGACCTTTCTACCAACCTTAGATTATAATTGTAGTTAGAGTCCACTACTCTTATTCAAAAAATAACACTTACATCATTTCTTACCAGCTGCTGCTGAGAAAATAAAAGTGCCATTGTGATCCCATTGGGCCACAGGGATTTGTCTGATGCATATTTTGCGAAGCCCTAAAATATTTATTGTCAATGGAAGATATTTTCAGTCATATTTTTCCATTATTATTTGAGGGTTTCACTTTCGGCCAATTTGTTTTCAGCTTCCGTCGTCAGTCACTGTAAACAATTGATGGTGAGAGTTCTTCCTGTACCATTACGCCCTATTTTCGAAAACTTAACATTTCTTATTTTCAGCTTGGCTTATAATGATGTAAACTTGTTCCTGCATGTATTACGTTGTGCCTTTTTTTTTTTTTTGTCTTTTTAACCTATTTGCATTGGCCTTGTCATCCTCATGCTAGGTAATCTATTTTCTAATTTTCTTTTCATTGTTGCACTATAAGTGCACGGTCAACAATAGAACTGATGAACCATGTTTGTGAGCTACACCATCAATTATGCTGCTTGATTATCCTTAGATTATGCCTTCTCCCTTTGGCCTCGTCATTTAAATGTTATAGAGTGAATGTTCTGGTTGGGGATTTCAAAATTTGAGCTCATTTCCATTTTATTTTTCTTTTTGTCCTTGCTAATTATCTCATTTTGCTTATAAAAACTATATGTTGGTATCTTAAAAATGTCAGACTTATATGAAAACGTTAGTATTCATTGATTTCATTATTCATTTTTTAAAAGCATTTCTAAACCAGGATTGTATGTGAAAAGGCAACTATCCAGTGATTTATTTATTCAAGGTGGACAAGCATTTTAGCATTTCAAATAGATTAAGGATTAACCAAATGGGATTAAAAGACTGTAGGTATATTCCAAAATCTGCTGTTTTGAGTTATTATGAGTTGTTGAATTTGTCATGTGTTACTGTAATTATTAATTTGACTTTAAATGTGAATGCAGTGAAAATAAGTGACTCAAACCTATCTTATGATACTTTTGGCTTACATCTACCATATATTTACAGTTACTCGAGGTCATGCTTACTATTGTGGGTAGTGCAACATTCACTGAGGTATGACAGAGTTTTGTTCAGCCTGCTTTTGTATCATCTTGTTCTCTTTCATTATCATACAAACCTTCATCTTGTTCTCTTTCCTTATGGTCATACTGACCTATATGTGTTAATATCATGCATATTGTATTATTTTCTTGTAGGTTGTTGCTAAAAATGTGCAAGAGTTGGCGTACTGTGCTTTTGGTTTTCTGCAGATGACAGAACAACAGGTTATTTATATGTGATGCTGCTACCCTCTATCTCAATTGGTTTGTGTGCACTGAGTGTAGTATTTTCTGATATTATTTATTTCTGGTATTTCTTGGATTGTTACATCTGAATTGTCAATTGTAATGATTTGGAATGTGGAAGTATTCTGTTGTCATCAAGCATTTTGATGATGGGGCTTCCTTGGTTTTCCTAATAAGTTGGAAACAGTCTTTCCCATCTCTGGGGCATCTAAACAACTTGCTGCATTTAAATTAGAACAGTTTTCTAGACCCCAATATGGGTGCTGATCATTGCATTTTTCCGTGTCATAAATGAGCTGGGGCCACTTTGTTCATTCATCAGTCGGGTCCCTGGACATTTGTCTGGCCTCAAACATTTTACTTGATGATTTTGATATTGTAGACTTCTAAAGTGTTGATGGTTCAGAATTCAGATTTTTCAGTGTAGAGCTTAGAACTTCTACATGGTCAAGCAACTTAGAATTGCTTGCAACTTATCAGTTATCTCTGTCCTGTGTGATCTCGAGGAGTTTTGTTCTGCTCTTTGTCCTGGTGTCTTTGGGGTCTCGTGTGACCAATCTATTGCAGTATCATACAAAAGCAACTGCTGTAATATTGAAATGTTTCACATGGAGCGGTTGTGATGGATTACTTCAACATTAATTATATTAGTGATGCTCATCTCCCTTGATTGCTGCATAGTGCTTAAGTTCTTGTTCGAGTGTTTTAGGTGTATGTGCTACATAAAAATGATGGCAGAGCATCTGAGGCATGATTATGTCCTTCACTCCTATAATATAATCTGCACCTGGCTGTTGTACATGGACCCAAAAAGTTTTAATTTTAGCACTTCGTTGAAAATGGAAAAATGCAACTTAAGATCTCAGTTTGTCATTTCTATACCTCTCCTAACTTAATTATTATTTAGGTTCATTCATGGACTCTGGATGCTAACCAATATGTTGCTGATGAGGATGATAATACATACAGTTGTCGGGTTTCTGGTAATTAGCTTCCTAACTGACAATTTTTCATGTAACTCATTGTGTTCAAAACCATTGTCTGTAATTGATACGTGGATATTAATTCTAACTACAGAATTTAAGCTGTAGTGCTCTCTTTCATTCTGGGAAGATCAATTTCACTGTTAAACTTTCCAATGTATTTTGGTCCCCATGTATTTCTCTTCAACTTTTGTTTGCACATTGACAAGCAGAGTTTAGCTGAAAACAATGGGACTGAGGGTACTAGAATGCTACTACGACTATAATATTGATGAAGAAGCTTGCCTTGTGGAGTGTCTTAATAGAGTGTGAGGATGAGAGGACCAATGTATTTGACATCATGTAACAAATATGTGGTTGTTTGTGCTGAGTTAATTTGAAGCTGTTTGTTTTACATGGCACTTCTGTTTGTTGATTCTTGAGCATGATGGCAAGTGGCTGTGGCAGGCATGTGCAAAAAAATGAAGGCCTCCTGCTGGAACTTTTGAATTAGAATTTCAGTGATCTCTGGAAACTGTGGGAGATATGAAACTTGAGAGAGAAATGAGTACCAGAAGGGCATTGTTTTTGAAATGGAAGTGAAACAGGAGGTAGAAATTAGAATAGATGCCAAACAACTTCTAAGTTGTCTTTTGCTTTGATGCAATTTGAAGGACCTATGCAAGTTGTGGTGTCTCATTGTAATTTATACTTAATGCTGGGTGATTAAGATTCATTCTGATCAGCTCTGGTAGTTTTTTTTTGGGGGGTGGGGGTGGGAGGTTTTCTCAGTAAAATATTGGCTGTCTTCCCTACTTTGTCTGATCTCAAGCTTTGTGATTGCCATTTTTTTAACGTCTTTTGTGTACTGCAGGTGTCCTTTTACTAGAAGAAATAGTTAGTTCCTGTGGTAAAGAAGGAATCGATGCCATTATAGATGCTGCAAGAAGAAGATTTAGAGAGTCACTTCAGCTAAAAACAGCGGGTTCTAAATTTTGGTGGAGGGTAAGTGAAGAAAACTTTGAGCTCGTGTTGCCTTCAAGAAGTCACATCTTGTATCACCTTTTGTTTTAGGTAGAATAAATGAGGGGAAAGCGTTTTATCACCCGGTTTCCTATATGGCTTCTGATGTGATGAAATTGTTTGGAAGTGTTTAGTTGATGGCTTGCTGTAGAAACGAGTAAACATATTTAGATTTAATCGTAAAGAACCCACTATTTGCCGATTTTTCTGTGCTTCTCAAGTGATTTGATGTAGGCATGTACTTGATTTTCATGTGATTTTATGGAATTTAATAGACAGTATAGTAACAATAAAACACATACTAACTAGAAATGGCTGGAGAGAAACACTCAATGGCTCCTTACAGCAGAGAGGGGGAAGGAAATAATTTGGGGAAGAGCTGTCATAGCTATTTCTATGCAAGAATTGAAGAAGAAATGAAGAGAGAAGGAGAACATAGAAGAGGTAAGGAGAAAAATTCGTGCAGAAGGAAGTAGCAGTAGGAAGGAAAAGTAATACGGTGAAGGGACGCAGCATCAGTACAGGTGAAGAGATGCAGCACCAGTAGAGGGGTGTGTGGCAGCTGGAGGACCGTGAAAAAATGGAGGCGTGGCTAAGTATCAGCCCTTGGATGGTTGATGATCTCCACCGTCAATTGGCGTACCCTCAAGCACATGTTCATTGGAGAAAAATTAGAATCCATTTTCCAGCTCAGTGTCTTTCACTGCCCAAGCACTTGAACACAAACATGTGAGTGGCACGCAAATTATTAGAAATTCATTTTTAACACAGCTAGTATTTAATTACAGGTAAGAAGCATCTTCTTGTTAGGAGAGTATTTTCTTTACTGTAATTCTGTTAAAAGATCAGCAATAAGTTATGAGATGTATTAGAATTTCTCTATAAATAGGGTGATGTAAGTAATGGAGGATATGAAATGAAATTACCTGTTTGAGCTATTTTGCTTTGGAGACTATTACTTCCCAAATTGGAGCAACTTATTGGTTTTCCTTCATTTTTATCTTCCTAACACTGTCTCAATTAAGCTAGAAGCTCCCAACTCCAGTCCATCAATATGAAGAAACAAGAAGAAAGGAAAAAAACAGGTCGCCACCATAACAATTGGTATCAAAGCCGATTTAATGGCTGAGGAAACCTGCTTCAATCAACTAACTCATAGAATCATTCTCAACAACTAACCTGTGGATGGAGGGCTTGGATTAGCGTACTAATCAATGTTTAAATGGTTCCAACTAGCTTGACAATGAGCGTTTTTGAGCGGCTGGAAAAGAGTATGAAGGGTTTTACCGAGCAGATGTATTTATTGGTTGAAATATATTAACGTATTCTAGTAGGACAACCTCCACAGATATAGCCATTAACAGAATGGGAACAACCAATGATGCCACTCATGATACAATTCCCACTAGGACATAAAGAGGAGCTAGGGAGATACAGGCATCGGAATATGAGGATTGATTTTTCTCATTTTGAGGGAGATAATCTTGAGGGGTGGATTTTCAAGGTTAGGCAATTCTTCCAAAATCAGAAAATTCTGATGGCTTCATTTTACATGGAAGGAGGAGTATTAATATGCTTCCATGATGCTCAAGCGACTGGAGAATTTGATAATTGAGAAAGGTTCACTCGATCCCTAATCACAAGGTTCGAGAGTATGGCCTATGATGATTCGATGGAACAAGTATAAAAGCTCTGTCAAGGCTCCACCAAGGCAATGTATAAAACTCAATTTAAAGCTATTTCTAACCAATTAGGGGGACACATCAGTTGCAACAAAACTAATATGCTTCTTAGGGGGATTTAAGGACAAGATTCGGTTTCCAATAAAGCTCCTTGGACCGACCAACCTTCACCATGCTTTTGATATGGCCAAGACCCAGGAGGAATTTATCACAAGTTTGAAGAAATCTCATGAGGGTTAGATATCTTCCTTTGGAGGAAGTAGTCGTCATTCCTCATCTTGGGCGATAAGCTCACATTGAGTTGCTACCAAATTGCAAATGACAGTTCACCACATTTCTCCAGATCATATGAGGGAAAGAAGGGAAAAAGGATTGTGTTATAATTGAGACAAAAAGTGAAACTTGAGATATGAAGGTTCTAGTCCCAAACTTTTTATGTTAGAGGTGATGGAAATAGATTATTCAAGGGAACCTAATCTTGATCAGGCTATCATCAATATTCAACCACAATAAGCTAAGGGTCCAGAGGCTCTATTAGCTGAGATTTCAATGCTCGTGATTATGGGCACTTCCTACCTTAAAACCATGCGTGTTATAGGAAATATCAATGGAATACCTGATGTGATTTTAATCTACTCTAGAAGCACTCAACTTCCTAGATGTGGGATTGGCCCAGAAGTTTAAATGGAAAAGACTGGAAACAACCAACATCCAAGTACAGATTGCTGATGGAGACAATGTACAGGGAGTAGGAACCTGCCCAGGCAGGAGACTTTAGTTATAAGGTAATCACTTCTTGAGTGATTTTTTATCCCCTACACTAGGAGGCTGCTATGCAGTTTTTGGGATGGTATCACTTGGCTTAAAATTCCTGGTTTGGAAAACAAAGGGGTGATACATAAGCTTTCGAATGATCTGAAACCGGATGGTTGTGAGAATCCTTCTAGTGAAATGAAGGATTTATTACAGCCATTTGAATGGATGTTTAAGGAGTCCAAAGGGCGGCTTCCAATTCAAGAACATAAGCATCACTTGAAACCAATCAATGTATAATCCTATTGTTATCCTTATTATTAGAAAAGCGAGATTGAAAAGTTGGTAAGGGAGTTATCAGAAACAGGGATCATGAGGCATAGCTAGAGTCCTTATTCTTCCCTGGTGTTATTGGTGAGGAAAGCCAATGTTAATTGGCGGATGTGCATAGATTATTAGGCTCTTAACCATGAACTATTCATCGAACTACATGGGGCTACTATTTTTTCCAAGCTAGATTTAAGATTTGGACATCACCAGATCAGAATAAATGAGTTGGATATTGAGATTATGACATTTTGAACTCATGGGGAATATTATGAGTTTCTAGTTATACCATTTGGGTTAAAGAATACTCCCACGACGTTTCAAGAGTTAAAAAACAAACTTCTCAAAGATTTCCTTCAAAAATTTATTCTGCTATTCTTCGATAATATATTTATCTATTGCCCAATCCATGAAGCCCATTAGAGCCACTTGAGATAGTATTAATCACTTTGGAGGTCCGCAATCTCTATGCCAAATTCAGCAAATGCAGGCTTTTTTTTTTTTTAATTAAATTGAATACTTTGGCCATCTCATATCAGGTGTGAAGGCTGATCCCACTAGATTTCAGCCATGATAGAATGGTCTTTTTCAGGTATGATTGAGTCGTCAAAGAGATTTTTGCTTGTTATAGGTTATTATCGGAAGTTTGTTAAGGATCACAGACTCATTACTACCCCCTTATTGCTCACTCTTTTGTGTGGACAAAGGAGGTTGAGGAAGCTTTCCAAAGGTTAAAAAAGGCCATATTAGAACCCCTATGCTAGATTTTTCAAATTTTACCAAAAAATTCGTTATAGAATGCGAAGCTTTGGGAGGAAGAATAGGAGTTGTTTTAATGTAGGACCATCGGCCAATAGCATATTTCAGCCAAGCCTTAAAGGGGTAGGCCTTAGTCCTAGCCACCTATAAAAAGGAACCGTCGTCCTTAGTAATGGCCATTAAAAAATGAATATTATATTTGATAGGGCTAGCATTCATAACGAAGATTAATTAGTAGAGCCTTAAGTTCTTCTTAAAACCAAAGGTGGGAGCTCAATTTCAACAAAAAATGGGTGTCTACGCTTTTGAGCTACAATTTCATCATTGAGTCTAAGAAGGGCAGAGAGAACAAAGCTGTAGGTGCACTATCTAGAAAGGCTGACTAACCAACACTTATGATGCTGTCATTTTCTAGTCCAAAATGGCTTGAAGAGGTTAAGGCCGCTTATGGAACAAACTCAATCCTCAAGGAGATTATTGAACAAATTCAAGAAGGTTATACACCTACAAACTCTTATTCTATTCAAAATGGAATTCTTTTAAAAAAGAGAGGATCGTAATTGGAAATGATTTGACCCTCAAAAGAAAAATCGTGGTTGGGTATATTGTTGCTCAGTGGGAAGACATTTGGGTTATCACCAAACCTTGAGTTGTGCTTGGGGCGAATTCTACTCGGAGAGCATGTGGAAGACTTTAAAGAGGTTTATTCTAGAATGTCAAATATGCCAGTAAACTAAAATTGACTCTACTAAGCCGTATGACCTCCTTCAACTCTTGCCAATTCCCGAACGCCCTTGGTCTGATTTATCAACGGATTTTAATGAGTGACTATCTACTTCTTACAATAATAACAGTATTTTGGTGGTTGTTGATAGACTCATAAAATATATCCACTTTGTGCCCCTAACACACCCGTACATGGCCACAAAAATTGCCATTTTGTTTTTTAACCCCATAGTAAACCTACATGGAAACCTGAGAACTATTATTAGCGACAGATATCCTATTTTTACCCGTTCATTTTGGAAGGAATTGTTTAAACTATAGGGGGCGAAACTCGCCTATAGTACTATCTACCACCCCTAATCAAATGGTTAATCTGAAATTGTGAATACGTGTTTAAAATAGCATTTAAGTTATTATGTGGGTAGTAAATTAAAATCTTGATCAAATTGGTTAACTATGGCTGAATGATGGTATAAAACCAATCATCACTCCTCAATTGGGGTGATCGCCTTTGAGATGGTTCATAGAGTCTAGATTGGCACAATATGTTAAGGGAATCATGGCGAATGTGATATTTGAAGAGGAGCTTAAAAGCTGAGATCAGATTTTAGCCTTATTAATGGAAATTCTATCCAAGACTCAGGCTTAAAAAAGTATGGAGTATAATAAATACAGATATGAAAGAATGTTCCAAATTGGGGATGATGTCAACGTCCATCTGCAATCATGTCGACCAAAGTTAGTGTTTGTTAGAAGAAACTTAAATCTTGCGCCCAGATTCTTTAGCCCTTAAGAAGCTTTAGAAAAAAAAAAAAGGCATTGCTGCTTACCGATTGGAGCTTTCACAAATCATGAGGATACATTCCCCTTTCACATTTCTACCCTGAAAAAGTAGATTGGAGCAAGGGAAGAAGTGATTCAAACTTTACTGCCAGTGGATACCAAATGGGAGATTTTACGTGAACCTGGAAGAATTATGGTCAGAAGAGTCTAGAAAATAGGTCAAGGAGAGGCTACAAAGGTCTTTGTCAAATGGACTGATGCATCAGATGAAAACAATACTTGGGAACCTTTACCCTCACTTAAGCTGCGGTATCTTCACCTTAACGGCAAGGTTCTCTAAAAGACAGGGTTTTAATCATAGCTACTTCCATGGAAGAATACAAGAAAAAACGAAGAGAGAAGAAGAACATAGAAGACATAAGGAGAAGAATTCATGAAGGAGTAGCAGTGCAGTTAACGGACATATTAATTAGTACAGGTGAAGAGACGCAGCATCAATGGAAGGGTGTGTGGTTGTTGAAGGACTATGAAAAAATGGAGGAGAAGTGGCCAAGTATCAGCCCTTGGATGGTTGGCCACTCTCAGGCATGTGGTTCTTGGAGAGAATCAGGATCCGTTTTCCGGCTCAACATTGTTCATTGCCTAAGCATGTGAACGCAGATCATGTGAATGGCACGTGAATTATCAGAAATCCATTTTCAGCACAGCCAATAACCGATTACAGGTAGAAAGCATCTTCTTGTTAGGAGAGAGTATTTTCTTTACTCGAATTCTACGAAAATATCAGCAAGAAGTTAGGAGTTGTATTTAGAATTTCTCTATAAATAGGGTGATGTAAGTAATGGAGGATATAAAATGAAATTATCTCTTCGGGCTGTTTTACTTTGGAGACCTATTCCTTCTTGAGTTGGAGCAACTTATTGTCTTTCCTCTATTTTTAACTTCCTTCCCACTATCTCAAATAAGCTGGAAGCTCCCAGCAGCAGTCCATCAACCTGAAAAACAAGAATAAAGAAAAGAAAAGGGTCACCACCGTAACAAGAGTGGTTGTCTGTTTCAATGTCCAGTCATACGTATGTCCTTGAAATTTAGAGGAATGCCTCCTTTAAAGCTTGGAAATAGCATCTATGCTAGGTTATATGGATTGTGCAAGTGATTTATTGTCAGGATTGTATCTTGCATGATGCTAATAGGTTTCTCACCTCCATATTTGAGGATTTATTTTGCTATAAAAATGAGCCATCACTTTGTTGGTTTCATGATCTCTAACTTCATTGAATGCTTATTTTGATCTATGTTGCTTAATATCACAGATGAGTGAAGCTGTCATATATGGGTTGGCTTCATTGTCGGAGGAATTGGTTGAAGTTGAGGTTTGTGCTTTTGTTTGGATCTCCTTGTGTATTATTTAGCCTTGTGTTCTCAGATAGTCTTCCAGTGAGCTGAATGTGCAGATTGTATAATGTAGAGGTCTTTGTAAGGTACATTTTTTTGTTTCTCGGAAGGCAGGGCTCAGATCCTAATGGGATTGGCTTGAATAATCTAATAGAGCAAATGATCACTGAAGACATTGGAGGAACAGGTTACTGAAGTTTTTATAATTGGGAATGTCCTCGTCAATTTGGATACAATTTTGGCTTACAGATTTATTCGCAGGGGTACACGAATATCCATTTCTCTATGCTCGTGTTTTTTCATCTGTTTCCAAGTTTTCCTCCCTGGTAAAATTATTTTTTAATATTATTTTTGCTTGTAGTTAATTTTAAGGGTAAACCTTGATGCAACTGTAAAGCTGCTTCATTGCAACTTAGAGGTCATGGGTTTAACTGATGCTAAACAACCCCTCTTGCATTGCAAGAGTAACGTTGTACATTTTATATCTCAAATGCCGTTACATGGGAAGCCTCGTGCACCGGGCTGGGCTTATTGTTTACTACAAGGAATACCTTGTTTCTAATATTCTGGCAGCGTGCAGATTAGTCCTGGAGTTATTGAGAATTTTCTGTGTGTATCCATCAATGCAGTTGGCATGGATGTGTAAGCATCTGGATTCTGGACTCATGCTATTTTCTCTCTGTATGCTAACATTTATTTTTTTCAATATATCTTGTGATAAGTGAAACACAAATGTGATGGAATCTACTGACAGACCACCAGCTGTGAAAGTAGGTGCCTGTCGAGCACTTTCTCATCTCTTACCTGAAGCACGTGAAGAAATCCTTCAGCCTCACATGATGCACTTATTTTCATCACTTGTGGACCTTCTGAATCATGTAATTTTGTGATAATTATTTATTTGTTGTTTCTTGTATGTTTGTTTTGGTCTTTGTTGATGCTACAATTACTGATAAACTTATGCCCGCATCCCAGGCGTCTGAAGAAACTTTGCACCTAGTACTTGAAACAATGCAAGCAGTGGTAAAGTCAGGTGGGCCCCAGTATAATTTGTACCAGTTAAGTTTAAATTGTTGGTATCATGTACTGAATACTTCGCATTAGTAAGTAATTATCCTGTTTTGATATCTTTGTTTTGTCCAAATTTTGAATCCATTCTTCCATTGGCTGGCTTAGGGCATGAAGCATCAACATCGATAGAGTCTGTCATTTCCCCCATAATGCTAACCATGTGGGCATCTCATGTTTCAGATCCTTTTATTAGCATAGACACACTTGAGGTTCTGGAGGTAATGACTGTCTTTCTGTATCAGAATAAATGTCTTTTGACAAATGTAATTCTAAGTTTGGATCACCTTAGTCTGTCTTGTTAACTGTGTTACTTTCAGTGTCTTCTTTGATTCATGATTCTGTTGAAGAATGACCGATACACAAATGTTATATTTTATCTAGACTCTCATGTATCTTCTATAACATACGTGAAATGCATTTAAGTGGGTTATGGAGAAGGGAATTCCTAAGATAAATTGGGTTCTTTTGAATATCGCTAAGCATGGATCCAAAACATCTACCAGTCCTATGTGAGTCAACTGTGTAATTTTAAGAATCAAGAAAGTTTTTATGTCAGAGAAACTGGAGGAATTCACTCTGCAAGATGCAATGCAAATTAAACCATAGACACATCAAATGTTAAATCTTATTAAATGGCTGAATTCTGACTTCTCCTAGCAGGGAAATAGAAGGAAATGTGAACAAATATGTGACCAAATAAGAAAAACTTGAAAGTCACTGCTCTATTAACTAAAAAAAGGAAGTGGGATGTATGGATATACTTGAAGTAAGCAACACAAGAATTAGGGATGGAGTTGAAGTAAAACGGAGAAGGATGTCAACCATATATACTAAACTATATCAACAAGAAACAGATTCAACTTTTCTTTTTTATGTGTTGAAAGACGCACTTTGGATGGCATACTGAGTTTTAACTGTGTTATGTACAATCAGCCTGTTCACCTTTCTTGCCTTTTTCTATCACTTTATTTTCAGGCAATAAAAAATGCTCCAGGTTGTATTTGGCCACTGATCTCTCGAATTTTGCCATTTGTTGGACCAATTCTTAGTAAGGTATGCTTTTGGGGATACAGTCTGACTAAGTGATTCATCTCAGGGTGTGATTATAGTTCATTTATTTGTGATGAATCTCAGCCCAAACAGCAGCCTGACGGATTAGTAGCTGGATCACTAGATTTGGTGGCTATGCTATTAAAGGTAGATGGACAAGATTTTAAATTCTCCTGGCAGTTTGAGTTGCAATGTCATAGATGCTATACAAGTTTTTGGTGCTGACTGCTTGTCATGTCTTACAGAATGCTCCTAATGAAGTGGTGAAAGCATTATATGATGTTTGTTTTGATCCTGTCATTAGGATTGTCCTTCAGAGTGATGATCATAGTGAAATGCAGGTAATCTTCTAGAACTGTAAACCACCTTCTTTTTTTGTTCTAAGTAGTATTTTGCAACAATGGAACATTATCATTTCTGCTGCATCTTCAACCAGAATGCAACAGAATGCTTAGCTGCTTTTGTATCTGGAGGAAGACTAGAACTCCTTGCTTGGGGTGGGGATCCTGGATTTGCAATGAGAAGTTTGCTGGACGCTCTTTCAAGGTAATCGTCTATTCTGGTGCGATCAGATTGCCTTTTGGAGAACTGGTATATAGGCCAGATGCTTAAGAATAGGAATTTGAGCAATATTTTGATTTCACTTGTTCTCTTGGTAGATAAAAGATGATGATTGAGGTAATAAGAAACACATAAGGTGCCCTAGAAAAACTTGGAGTACAGTGATAAAAAAAGAATAAACAGTTGCTTCTTTTTCACAAGTTGTTACCCTAAACCGAGATCTGTGGAAAAGGATTTTCTACACCACATAGTGGGAATTTAAGGCTTTATTGTTCTTGATATCAGTTGTTTACTTTATAATATTGCACTTTTGTATTCTTAGTATTTTTCTTACGACATTTAGCAGCTTAAGGCATTCCTTTGTGTTTTAGCTTTGTAATACTTGTCCGACATCATTGTTCTTCTGCAAATATGAAATTGCTCCTCGCTGTATCACTCCACTTAAGAGTTATAAGTTGATTTAATGCTTAAGGGTTGCAATTAACTTGTTACTTCAGGTGTTTTGGCTTAGTTATTCGGAAGGTGACATTAGTTGATGTTATTAGAATGACTAACTTATAAATGCAACATCACATCAGGATGCTTTTTGTGTTGTTATTTGGCATATATGCATCCCTTTCCTTAGGCATCTCCACATTGTCATGTTCCACTGATGATCCCCCTCAAATCCAGATTTCTAATTTTGCACCGGAAATCTGTGTTATGTACCAGTGTTCGTTGTTTTCTGGGCCTTCAATGAGTAGTTTCTGGCCTTTCTTTAAGCTGCTCTCTAGAAGTCACAATATTGGAAGTCTTATGCACTAGGCTATCCTTTTTCTGTGAGCTATATGTTTTTGTTGCCTATCTTGTTTATTTGCACACAGACAGCTTATGAGTGGTATCTCGGAAAGTTCAATGGTGGGTTTAGAAAAGATGGAAGGATGTATTAGTTATGTCTCTATATGGATTCAATTCAGAATATGTATTGGTGTGTTAGCAACTAACATGACATGTTGAAGGAAAACAAGAAATTATCCGATTATAGCAGGTTTTTTTTGAGTTTCAAGCATTGAATCTTTATTTCTTTGAGCTGTGGATGGACTTAGTAAGCGTCTTTAGGATGAGCTTCCATGCTACGTGTTGTTTATCTTGATAAATAAAGATGGAGGATGGACTCAAACGAATACTGGTTAGAGTCTTTAGAATCTTATGGGGTTTAAGATGAGTAGGAGTGGAATTGAATGGAAGGATCGTATACAAGTTAAATTCGATTGGCTAGAAATTTCAAAACAATACATTTGATTATCTTCTTCTAAAATTGAAAAAAAGAGGGATCGAAGATGTGGTGTATTGGTGAAGGCATGCTGGTTAAAATGGAGAATGCAACGTAAATTCTTTATTGCTACTGAATATCTCAAAAATTGGAGAGAAGGTATTGAGTATCTGCTATCTGCTTGTAACAGTTCTGGAGGCAATGGGATTATCTAGACTCTGGTAGCTGGAATCAAGGAAAGAGGTGGGCGAAGAGGGCAGAAGGATGAAGGCAAACTATAGACTCTTAGATGCATGTGTTCTTTTTTTTTTTGGTAGGCTAGGAATGATAATCTTTTTCTGGAGCAGAGATATTTTAATTGGTAATATAGTTACTAGTATCTTATCTCGAGTAAAATACTCTACTTTGGTACTTGTGCATGCCAAAATTGGTGATGTAAATACCCCTTATGTGGGATGTTATCATCAGATACGAATATTATAGAGCTACTTGCCTAAAAATTGGAAGGACAAACTTAACATTGATCTATTTCAGGAAAGGGTTCATTCAATTTTACGTGTCCTGAAAAGTGAAGTGAGAGATTCCATCTTAGGAGTCAACTTTTTTTTTTTCATGGGAAGATGTATAACTACTTACAAGAAGTTTATGGTGCAATTGCATATGAGTTGAGTTGTCCTAGAGAAATTACTCCAAGGCGTAGCCATGTTGAGGCAATTCTTGTTTATGTTATTTGTTTTTTTTCCCTTTCCGGTCCCAGAGCCAGATAGTTAATGAAACACCTGGAGAGTATAAAAATCTACCCCTTGATTCTCCAAGGCCATCTATTAACAAAAAAATTAAGGATAAAGCTGTCTTTTAGAAGCATAATTGCACATGCACAGATTGATTGAAATGAGAAAGTTATGCACTGGTTGGCCTTTTCTTCCACTGCAAAAGCTCTTCTATCGGTGTTCTCCCATTGCACGGTTTGCATCCACAACTAGAGATAATGTTTCATGTAGTATTTTCCCATCTTATTTTATCTGAGTCACCATTAAGCGGAAAACTCTTTAGTGAAGTTAGCTGCACCCTCGTAAAACTCTTTAGTCGAATTAGAAACACCCTCTTTATTCACATTTTTTAATTTTTCACTTAGTGTCATGCCTGCAGTTGAGAAATTTGAAGTTGGAAGGTCCCCAGTTGTGGTGATACTGGGATGCATATTATTCAATCTTTGTCGTTATGGTTGCCTGTATATAAGCATGTATGCTTGGTACTGACTTCTGGCCTGAATTCATGCAGGCTTTTGGATCCTGACATGGAAAGCTCTGGATCTTTTTTTGTTGGGAATTATATTCTTCAACTTATTTTGCATCTTCCATCTCAGATGGTGCAGCATATCCAAGACCTGGTTGCTGCCCTTGTCAGACGAATGCAATCGTGTGAAATAGTGGGATTGAAAAAATCATTGCTGCTTGTTTTTGCTAGATTGGTAATTCATTCAGCTCTTATTTTAACATACTAGTCTTTCCATCAATTATTTTAAATTTGCAAGCTTATAATATGTAGTTTCTTCTGTTGTAGAAATATGGTGAATAATGTAGTTTTCATTATGCTTTATCCTCCATGATGTTACTGTAACAACATAGGCTCCTGTGAAGCAGAACTTTTAAGAGAACCATTCTTCTAAGTAGCTTTGAAGTGTTCCGATCACTATATCTTCTCTTTTAATCTGCAAACTATTAATGAGTTTATCTGTTGTGACAAATTTATGTATATTTGAATCTTATGTCCTTAGTATGGAATTCCAATGATTCAACAATTAAATTCACCTGCAAATTAATGTTGCAAAGACTGATGAAGGTGTACTTTTTCTTTATAAATTTTTTTGGAATTTACAATGTTTGACATCTCATGTCCATGGAGTGAGGAATTTTTTTTTTAAACATTCTCTTTCTTCGTTTCAGTTAGAGGGAGGACAATGTTCCTGGATATTATAGTGGGTTCTATAAGATTAATGATGATTAGTTTATACTTAAAAAGCTTTCTTTTTCTCCTATATTTTCAACTTATAGGGAGACCAATTTGTCTGTCTTTTATTGGCACAGAGTTTTCCCAAATTGATCTAGCCGAAGATGTTATCTTTGTTGAAATTTTGTGAAATGCTAGTTTCTGTGATAATTTCAGGATTATCCATCTTTTGTTAATTAACACTTGTTATGGAGATTCCTCTTATGGTTTATTTTTTCTTTGCAGGTCCATGCAAGTAACCCAAATATAGGGCAATTTATTGACTTGCTCTTGTCAATTCCTGCTGAGGGCTATGGGAACTCTTTTGTATATGTAATGTCTGAATGGGTTGAACAGCAAGGTTTGTCAAAGCATCACTTCTAGTTAGGCAATATAGTTGCATGAAGTGGCAATTTCTCATGACATTATGAAATTCACGATGATTTCATCATCTGAACATGTAAAGCTGGCTACTGCACTTCACAAGTCCTTGACCAAAATGGCCTCTGATCACACATAGCTGGCAACGTGATAGTTGTGTATTTATATATAATTAAATTTCTGTCCTTCTATATCCATGGATGGGTTTTGGCGATGTGCCCTATATGATGTTGAGCATTTTTGCCGTAGAGAATCTCTCATGAGAAAGTTGGGAAGAATGATTTGGGTCTTGTTAAATCTGAGTTTCTTTAAATTATGGCCATTATAGCTGCAAACAATTCTGGAAAAGTTGGAAACCTTGGACTCTGGCGTTGAATTAGGAGTTAGGACACAATATAGAAGATATTCAGGCCACAATCTATATGGTTTTATATTAAAATGCAGACCCCTTTTTGGAGTTTTGCAACTATTAAAATGTTAATTAAGAGTTATGTTCACATTATAATGTATACCATCATATGCATGGAGCTCTCTACACATGCAGCCCATGCCTGGGCATAAACATAAGCACTTGTGCTAATAATATATATGGGCATTGTTAATTCCTATTCTGTCTAGTCGGTTCACATAAAACAATATCTGTTGGGCCCCAATATAAGGGCCCATAGAAGCACGGCCCAAAGGGCCCACACGGAAGGCCCAGAAAGGCGCCCGTGAGCCAGAAAGGCTAGACGGCTAGAGAGGCCCAAAGCAAGGGCCAATGGCCCAAAGACCAAGACTACAGCAGAAGCCCGAAAAGTCCCGTCCGCTCATAAGGAAGCTCGAGGACATCGCCAACGACATCTAAATACACGGATAGGAAAAAGACCGAGAACTCTAGAAGTCCTGCCAAGCCTCAGAACCGTCCGAGAAGTCAAGGAGAAACTCTAGAGCTTTCCCCAGAGGATCCTCTGAGAGCTGCCTCTTCTTATGAGTCCGCGAGCTCACAAGGAGCTCCACCCAAGGACGAAGACTGCCCTATGCCCGGCAGAGGATGCCAGCTAAGCGACTTCGCCGATTCCCAAGGAAACCTGCAACCACCGCCAGTCACCGTCTAAACAGGGCACGCCTGGTCAAATCAAGACTGACACCTAGACCCCGCATGCCTGACATGTCTAGGCCTACCAACGGCGCCAGCCGCGTGCCATAACGCGCACGTCAGCAGCATTAAATGAGGCCATTGGGACACTGCACCGCTTCTTGGCCATTCGATGGCTGCCACGTGTTTTCTCCCTAATGGCATGATTTTTCCTATAAGTACCCAGTGAAGTCCCTTTCCAAAGGACCGGATTCCCCCCCCCCCCAAACTTGCTCCAGAAAGAAGGAAAAAGGCCCACCATCTCTCGGCCACTCGAACCCTCTTTTCCCAACGAAACGGAACCAAAAGGAGCGAAAAAGCTTCCCAACGAGGGTGGTAAAGCCTTCCAATGAGCGACATCCCCTAGGAAAGAAATACAAAACAAGAGACAAGGAAGGGATTAACCCTAACACTTGTATTTTGTAAAGATTTTTATCTAAATAGTGAAGCATTCCTAAAGGTCCTGAGACTCGTGGTTTTTCCTCCCCAATTAAGAGGAGGTTTTCCACGTAAAAATCTAGTCTTAATCTCCCTCTCTCTCTCTTTCTCACCCAACATCTCAAACAATTGTGTTGCTTGGAAACCACGGATCTGACTGGACCCCGAGGATCCGGGACGCAACATTGGCGCCGTCTGTGGGAACGAGACAAAAGACTCATAAGCTTCCCCCCTCACAGAACAACCAACGCCCTGAAGATGATGAGCAGACAAGACAGTACGTCCACCCGGGAAGAAGAGCGCTACGACAGGTGCCTCCCATCGGGTGGCAGGATGAGTGGCGGCCCCGGTACTAGCGTGCGCAAGCTAGTACAGAAGGTGGACAGCCTTTCAAGAGCCGTCCGTACCCTCCGAGAGAAGGTGGATGAGCAGTCTAGGGGCACGCGCCCCGAAAGCCCGCGTCCAGCAGCGCCCCAGAGGCGACAAGCGACGCGGGCTCCTGACGAGTTGAGGGACTACCTCAACAGGAAGAAGTCTATGAGCCAGGCCCCGACGAAGAAAGGGCTCAAAAGGTTCTGGAAGACAGTCTTTGGACCCAAAGCTGGCGAAACAAGTTAGCCGGGAGGACGAGAAGACACCCTGCCCCCAAGGACAGGGGAGGGAAAAAGAAGGGCGAGCGCCCAGCTGAAGATCCAAGGGTCGTCCGAGCAAGAAGAGCCCGAACGGATGGTCCTTGGGGGAGACGGGCCCTCGGGCCCACTTGCTCTCACCGACTCTCTCACCAACATCCTGAGGCAGATCAGGGACGAGGAGTTCCTGAGATGGCCCAAGGCGTTAAAGAACCCAGAGGGAGGCGACCAGTGGGAGTACTGCCATTACCACTGCAGCCGTGGCCATGACACCGAGGACTGCCGGAAGCTCCAGGTGGAAATCGAGCGGCTGGTAATGGAAGGCTACCTTGACCGCTTCATGCCACGAGCCGGGCATGGCCCTGGAACAGCAGGATGCACCCGGTCGTGCCGCTCAAAGGGCAAGGCCGTAATGGGTGCGGAGCGCGCCTGACCACCCGCTGGGGGCGCCAATGCCGGCGAAACCAGCCCCAATCGTAGCTGTCAGAAGAACCAGGGGAGCGGTAAAGGAGGAGCATGAAGGCCCAAGCGCGCGGACCGATGTAACCAAAAGGCCCTGAAGGCCACGCAATGTAAAACGTGTACATCATTAAAATGTCCCTTATTTATGTCTATTATGAAGCGTTCTCGTGCTCCTTCACCAACAATGAAGCAACTCACAGTACTCCAAAAACTTGGCTGTGACCGAGCGGTCCCAGAGGTCAAAACTCCAAAAACTCGGCTGTGACCGAGCGGCCCCAGAGGTCGAACCCCAGAGGTCAAAACTCTCAAAACTCGGCTGTGACAAAGCGCCCCCAGAGGTCGGACCCCAGAGGTCAATACTCCAAAAACTCGGTTGTGACCGAGCGGCCCCAGAGGTCGGACCCCAGAGGTCAAGAGGTTAAGAGGTCAAAAGCTAGAAGATCCTAAAATGATCACACGCCCAAACCCGAGAAGTTAAAAAGGCCGAGGATCTTAAAAAGATTACGAGCTCAAAGCTAAAAGTAAGGCGCTGTACATCGGGCCGCAAAAAAAAAATCCAAAGCTCTGATGCAAAAAGGACAAGTCTTATTCGCAAAAAGGACAAGTCTTATTCACAAAAAGGAGTTTATGTACAAGTGTGACAAAATAAAAAAAAAAAAAACGTATCAAAGGAGCGCCTCTCGACTCCCTCCTCCTTGAGCCTCTTGGGCTCCTGAAGATCCCGTCTGGACATCCGGAACTGGCTCCTCGGGCGTGAGAGGTTCACCATTAGGCCTTGCTCGAGGAGGCCCAGGGAAAGGCCTCCCAGCAACGCCGTATAAGTCTTCCACGCTCAAAGCACTGGCGTTCCTGGGATCGAGGACGGCCACAGGAAACCGCGGACGGATCAGTCGCGCCACCCAGCGGCACATGCGGATGCCATCCCAGTATTTGCCGTCCAACACTGGTGCCATCTCAGCAATCTGTACGGACGTCCTCAACCTCTCCTCTTGGCGAAGGATCCGATCCTGGAGGAGGCCTTGGCGAAGCCGTAGGAGCTTGACAGTGTCCTCCAAAGAGGCAATCTTCTCCTTAGCTTCAGCCAACTCCACCTCCACCCGTTGCGCGGCCTCCCGAGCGGCCCTCAAAGACCCCATCTCCGAGCGGGACTGGGCAATCTCTTCCACCAGCTCACTAAGGCCTCCAATCAGATCCTGAAGCTGCGACAGAAAGGCTCATCAAAATGCGAATAGCTGGGAGCAAGGCGAGAAAAGAAGCAATAGGTTACCTTAGAAACAAGAGGATCGTCCCCTGTGCCGCGCTCCCTAAGGATCTCGGACTCCTGAAGACCGCTCCTGGGCCCCACAAGCGCCCCCTCAGGCACAGGCCCAGCGGCTATAGAAGGCACCGGAGAACCTGCCTCAAAATCAACATCCCCGAGAAACTCAGACGACCGCTCGACTTGGACCACAATAGGGCGCTCAAAAGGATCAAGGGTCATGAGCTCGTGGACCCCTAACTCCTCGACCTCCGCCACCTCTCGGATCATCATTCCCCTCTCAGCGTCCACTATGGGGCTCCCGCCTCCTATGTCCTCGGAAGGTTGATCAGTCCTGTCCGAGACGTCACCAGGCAAATCAACGGGAACTCCGGAGACAAAATCATCACTGGGGGGCTGGACGTCCGGGAGCTCAGCAATCGTCGTAGAGGACTCAGCGGGAGGATTAGCAGTGGAAGTGAAGGCGAGACCTTCAGCTCCCGAGAACTCAGCGGGAAGATTAGGAGTGGAAGTGAAGGCGAGACCTTCAGACCCAGAAGCCTCAGGTAAAGAGCCAGTCCTCGACCTCTTAAGCAGAGGAGCAGCCACGTCATCGTCGCTCAAATCATCAATGCTGAAAGCATCATCATCATCATCATCACTGAGCGGAGGCACGACGACGGCCACTGGAAGCCTCGAGCTCTCGGCGAGAAGATTTTCTCCTGGGCGGTCGGCAGGACCCCCAATCCTCAGTGTCCTAGCTCTCCTCAGTCTCTTTTTCTTGGATTTCTCGGGAGGGGCTGCGGTAGAGGCCTCGGCCCGTGGCCCCCATTTGGCTTCCTCAAATTTCTCGGGTGACAACCAGATGTTGCGCTTGTTTAGGTGAAAGCTCCCCAGATTGGCCAGCACCAAGTCCGTGAACTCCTTCACACTCTCCCTGTCCTCTTTTGAAGGGTCAGAACTATACTGGCTAGCCACCTTCCCCCACTTAAAGGGAATGACCCAATGCTCGTGAACGCCAAGGAAGAAAAACTTATCCTTCCACTACTTCGTGGAGTCCGGGTTACCTCCGCACATTAAGGAAAAGTCTGGGCGGGGGGTCATTATAATCCAGTCAAGGTTCTGTGTAAAGCGGAACATCACCTTGACCGTAAGAGCATTCAGAAGCTTCTTGTGGCACCGGAAGAAAACGCACAAGGACACCACGTACCTGACTGCATTTGGCTGAAGCCCGGCGAGAGGCACTCCGAGTGCCCTCATGATGTCGTAAAGCTCCTCCGCGATGGGGAACCGTAGCCCACCTTTGAGGTGGACCTCATAAACGGTAATGAAGCCGTCCTGAGGACACCATGCCCTATCATGCGACTCCGGGATCATCATGGCTGTGGACTCAGGAATTCGATATCGAGCTCGAATCTCCGTAAGCTTGTCGAGCGTCACCGTGGAGGCAATCTGTCTCACTCCAGGCGCCATGAGCGTCGAAAAACAAAAAATGGAGGGAAAACTCGAGCGAAGAAAGAATGGAAAGCCTCAACACTCAAGAGGAGAAAACGAAATGCAGGCGCGAAGATGGAAAATCGGGGCAAGGAGGCGTTTAAATACTCCTGGAATTCAAAAAAGCGCACTCATTACCCTTGCCACGCGTCGACTGGCCATTCGTTTCAGAAGGATGATGGCCTTTCCTTCCCAAGGCGCCTGTCAGCGCGTCACATCAACCGGATACCACATTTAATGCTCCGCAGGGAAATGAAACGGCGGCGCTGGAAAGGTCTCGGACCCAGCAGAAGCCCTGGGACCACCTCCTACCAAGCTTAACACCGCACTCACCCCAAGGACGCACGTGCTCGGACGGTCGCTATGAAGGGCCTAATCCGGAACGCAGACTGTCGTACTCTGACCCATTCAGGAATGTCCGTATCAGGTTGTAAGCGCGCACGGCCAAATTCGAGCAGGAAGCAGCCAACTCCTCTAGAAGATCAGCAACTTCATGCCAAACGGCCGAGAGCCTCGGGCCCTTTGGCATGGGGGGCTATGCTGGGCCCCAATATAAGGGCCTATAGAAGTACGGCCCAAAGGGCCCACATGGAAGGCCCAGAAAGGCCCTCGTGAGCCAGAAAGGCTGGACGGCCAGAGAGGCCCAAAGCAGGGGCCAATGGCCCAAAGACCAAGACCACAACAGAAGCCCAAAAAGTCCCGTCCGCTCATAAGGAAGCTCGAGGATATCGCCAACGACATCCAAATACACGGACAGGAAAAAGACCGAGAACTCTAGAAGTCCTGTCAAGTCTCAGAACCGTCCGAGAAGTCAGGGCTTCCCCAGAGGATCCTCCGAGAGCTGCCTCTTCTTACGAGTCCGCGAGCTCACAAGGAGCTCCACCCAAGGACGAAGACTGCCCTATGCCCGGCAGAGGATGCCAGCTAAGCGACTTCGCCGATTCCTAAGGAAACCTGCAACCACTGCCAGTTACCGTCTAAATAGGGCACGCCTGGTCAAATCAAGACTGACACCTAGACCCCGCATGCCTGACATGCCTAGGCCTACCAACGGCGCCAGCCGCGTGCCATAACGCGCACGTCAGCAACATTAAATGAGGCCATTGGGACACTGCACCGCTTCTCGGCCATTCGATGGCTGCCACGTGTCTTCTCCCTAATGGTATGATCTTTCCTATAAGTACCCAGTGAAGTCCCTTTCGAAAGGACCGGATTCCCCCCCCCCCCAAACTTGCTCCAGAAAGAAGGAAAAAGGCCCACCATCTCTCGGCCACTCAAACCCTCTTTTCCCAACGAAACGGAACCAAAAGAAGCGAAAAAGCTTCCCAATAAGGGTGGTAAAGCCTTCCAGTGAGCGACATCCCCTAGGAAAAAAATACAAAATAAGAGATAAGGAAGGGATTAACCCTAACACTTGTATTTTGTAAAGACTTTCATCCAAATAGTGAAGCATTCCTAAAGGCCCTGAGCCTCGTGGTTTTTCCTCCCCAGTTAAAGAAGAGGTTTTCTACGTAAAAATCTAGTCTTAATCTCTCTCTCTCTCTCTTTCTCACCCAACATCTCAAACATTTGTGTTGCTTGGAAACCATGGATCCGACTGGACCCCGAGGATCCGGGACGCAACAATATCACATTATGGGAATATATGGATAATATTATTGAAAGGATAGGCAAGAGATTTAGTTTCAATGTAGGAAAGGATAATTCAAAATGTGGTAGGGTTATTGACATTGATGTTTAAGAAAAAAAATTGAGCCAAGGGATAAGATTTGAAAGTTTGTTTGTCTTATGATTTTATAGTATTAAGCACTTCAAGAAAAGAGTTGAACACTCAATAACTGTCAGTAATTGATAAAAAATGTGAAGCATTTAATTCTTGAGCTAAGAAACAAGTTGGGATTGTAGAGTAAAGTTTGGAACAAAGTTTGATTACAGCGAAAATGTTTTTGGTTTTGTCCATCGGCATAGTATGGGAGCTCTGATGATTTAGTGTAAGAGTACATTATAGTGTATAGCATGGGATTCTATTTCTGATTATTTGTGTGGATGCCCTGTTAGCATTATAGTAACTTCGATGACTAATGAATTCATGCTAGTCAATATGCTCTTTCAATATTGAAATCATTTTCATAATGAAATTATCTAATTGCAGGGGAAATTCAAGGGGCATACCAAATTAAAGTCACAACCACTGCTCTGGCACTGCTGCTATCTACAAGGCATGTTGAATTGGCAAAAATTAATGTCCATGGCCATCTGATTAAGGTTTGCATGTTTATGATGGATCTTACTATGTGTACTGCTTCATTCAAGAGCTCAATTTGTCCCGGGTGAAGTCCAATGCAGGGATAACTACTCGTTCGAAGGCTAAATCAGTTCCAGAACAGTGGACAGTAATGCCTCTTCAAGCAAAGGTACTTCTCTTCTTAACTGTATATGATGTTGGCAATTCTGACTATTTTTTTGGGAATGCACTTCGGACATATATATATAGTTAATTCTCAGGTACTTCATTGGACTTAGGTTGATTATTCATCATTGGATAAGCTTAAGATGTGTTACTCCATAGAATGAATTGTCAGCCAATATCCATTATATCAGCCGAGATATCAATATCGGGCCCTTGATTGATATTTCCCGATATCTCGACAAATTAGTGATGTGTCGGCCGAACATTGGATATATTGACCGATATATTAGCTAATATTTTTCTCTCAATTTATGATTCGTAAAAGAATTTTTGATTTTCTTGTCCAATATATATTGCCTGATACATCTAATAATGATATGTCCACTACCAATACCAAATTTTCATCCTGGGTCACTCCATTATTGTTCTCGGTTGGGCCTTTTTCCTAATTGCCAAATAAATTAATACAACATAACTATTGATAAAAAGATCAATCAGGCGGTGAGAGCACTGCCATAATTTTTTTTTTTTTTCTGAATGAGAGACTTTTATCATGCCAAACTCAAATTTAATTTCTTTTTTTTGGCTAGATATGTTTGCTCTTCTTTTCCCCTTTTGTCACCCGGCAATATTTTCCTCCATGGGTGGAAGCTTTATGGCAAAATATTCAGCCATACATGATCCACTGCTGATATTAGTGATGATTGCTTCTCATTCTCCCAAGCAAATGTGACCTTATGATCTCGTAGACAAGGCAAAATTCAGTAAAAAATGGGACATAACAAAAGAACAAGTCACATGATATCCTTGGCTTGATTTGAGTGGTAAGAAGTATGTTTCCAACCCTTGTTTCTGACAACATTTTACGGTGTATCAGATACTTGCTCTATTGGCTGATGTGCTGATTGAGATTCAAGAGCAAGTCGTGGATGATAATGCCGAGGTTGCCACTGCTTTCTCATTTTTCTATTATATTTTTGGGTGGCACGTATTGCTTGATGTAAAACTGATACAAATCTCTGTATCTTTTATAATCATAGAGGGCCATAACATCTAAATGATTGTGCAGGATAGTGATTGGGAGGAAGTCGAAGCAGATCAAGACTTGGTTTATACTGCAGGTGCTAAATCATTTGGCCGACCGACATATGAACATCTTTCCGCAATGGCAAAAGTATTTGAAGAGGTGTTTTTGTCTGCTGGTTCTTTTCATCTGGGTTTTATTTCTCTTTTGGATCTGGTCACTCATAATGTGTCTATTGCTTATGTTTATTTAGAACCAGAAGGATGCCGAAGAAGACGATTTGCTTAGCAGTGCTGACCCTCTTAATGAGGTTTTCTGTGACTCTCTGCTATTTGCTTACCTTTGTTTGCTTAGAGTTAGGTGGATAATTATTGTGAGTCGCTTGCTGTTTAAAAATCACTGACACTTCTTCCGGGCTTGGATATCAGTGTCGATATGTTTTGGAATATTTTACTATTTTCCTCTTTGATTCCGGCACGTTCCAATATGTTTTGAACACATGGGGCTGTTTTGCAATTTTTAGAATAATGGGATTGTTAATATAAACTAAGAAAAATGAAAACTTGGTGATTTAAAAATAATTAAAAACCTAAACCTCCATTGTCTCCTTTCTCTTTTCTTTTCCTTTTTTAATTATCTAATAATACAAGTCCTTTATATAAGCTCACTTGCATATGTTTACCTGAGCTTCCTCCTAAGTACTTCGTAATGCTTTACGGGGGGATATAAAGAGGGGAATATACTAGATCGATATGAAGGAATATTCATTTATTGATAGTTTGTTATAAATTAGTGTCTTGTTTATCAATTATGTTCAGTAAACTACAATTTTTTATCAATGTGTCATGGTGTATTTGTATGTCATATGTTGTTGTCCATGCGTCTTAGCTCAATGTTCATGCAGTTACTGTCCTTGCAGATTAATTTGGCTAATTATCTGGTGGATTTCCTTTCTAAGTTCTGGCACGCGGACAGGCCACTTTTCGATCATCTTTGTGAGGTTGGTGTTGTGTGGTAGCGCATGCACATTTCAGAAATGCTTTTGAGAAACTCTTTAAATGCAGCACCGTATAATCTCGATAATACGGTATTCTATCTAACTATTTTAATGGGTCTGTATAATAATAAATAAATAAATAAGATGTCACGTGTAAAATTTAGTGCTCGGAGGTTTTCTAAAGTGTGGCCTTATAATATTATTTACTTGTGTATTTGATATTTTGATGTGTTTGTTAATGACGTCGCAGAGTTTGACGCAATCTCAACGAGACGCTGTTCTAATGGCATTAAATCAATGAAGAATTTTGCCATCTTCAATTTTGCTTCTCCTGAGTGAGTTTTATTTACTCATTTGGTCTTCTTTTTCAGATTTGTAAGTGTTGCTGTACTCTTTATTCATTGCTTGTGCAAAAAAATATGTTCTTCGGATCTTTCGTTTTATACCAATTCTTTTTGCCCACTTCTCCGACCCAATCCCGACCCCACCTTGTGGGCTTCGGCTAAACTCTGATAATATAATATTGCTTATAAAGAAGATACATCATGGAAGTTCACACGTCTCGATAACATCGCCTGTATTTCGAGGCAAGTTATCTTAGATGGACCTTAATTAGGAGTTATGTTAGGATCTTTCTATTCTTGAAACCCTACTTCATACGTTTCATCGGTGAGGATTTTTGTTTAATATTTGGACAGTCAAAATCATAATAATACATTGGAGCATTTTGGACTTATTTTATAATTCTAATGGTCTAATTTGCAGGATGAGAAGGTAGGTTTTCGGTTCTAAAATCAGATGATTCCAACGGCTCCCCGCATTAACCCACATTTTCCTAAGTAACTAAAAGGACTTATATAAATCACCACATCCAGCCGCGATCGGAAAGAATTATCCTTTACTATTGATAGCATGAAAGACTTACGGTATGTTTAGTTGTTGGAATGAAATAAAGTGAGAATAGAATAGTTATTTCAGAGAATATAATAGAATGAGAATAAAGTTGAAATTGTTATTCTTATATTTGGTTGTTAAAATGAAATAATGTTGGAATTAGTATTTTATTGTTTGGTTTGTAAAATAGTACG
>JAODPA010034163.1:0-12324 GCA_025585075.1 Nepenthes mirabilis | reverse complement strand
AAAAGGGATTATTCTATCACTTTCAAACTCTAAACCATTATGATGCATCATTGTCATTCTAATCACACAATTTATAGTTTTGAACGGATTCTGGTTCAATTACTCTTCAGGTCCAATCATCATTCTATACATCTAGGATTCTGCACACTGCAAGAAACGACAAGGAATTAGAGAAAAATAGTGAGATTTAGTCCCCGATTTATCATCCAACGCTCAAGTTAATAATCGGCCTTCCAAGAATAAGAAGGTAAAAAATAGGATACACTGAAATGAATGCAAGGTGAGAGATTTGAGGGCAGGGATCGGGGGTGCACTTGTGGAGAGTGATTTTGAGCGTGGAGTACTCGTAAAGAGCGGCCTCTCTGAATATTGAGTTTGTAGGGAACTAGTAATAGAATAGAGGGTAGAGCGATTGGATGTTTGAGAGTTGGAGAGTTTTTTGCTAGTTTGAGTATATAAGAGAGCGTGTTTATGGATTGAGTCTCACGGCCTTTTATACGCCTTCACCGCTTTCCTTAGGTGACGAGGCAGAATGACCGCTTTCTGAAAATGTCGTTTTATTTCCTCATGTGGATGCGGGCGCCATTCTAGTTTGCAATGGTTAAGGAGGATTCTCTTTTGCAGAGATGTCATGCGTAGTGACCGTTGAGACTACTTCTGTGAGTCGTGTGCTGATTTGAGAGCTTTGTTTCTGGGATATACTCTGATTTTGGGAGATTTTCGTTAGAGAAAGGATTGCCATCCTTAGAGTTGTAGAGAATTAGGGCAAACGACCGTTGAGCACAGGAAAGGGTGTGTAGGCTGATTTTGATTTGGGCTGCGTTTATTTTGGGCTACGTTCGGCCCGCTTGGGATGCTTTTTTGGTCAACAGTAGCATTGATTGTCCCACGGGTTAATGGGTCGCTATATATTCTGGGCCACTTACCCTTTTGGGTCGGCTCACTACAACCGTCCCCATCACTAGCCCCCCATGCCGGTGACACGAATTTTTAACCTCCGACATGTTCACGATGGGACGTGACTGGTCGTGTTGTCTCCTCATGTCTGTCTCAGATTCTCCTTTTCATTATTCTTAGCATAATTTCCCTATTTTTTGATTCTTTGCAGATTCACCAGGTTGGTGTCTTTTGGCATTTAGTGCTTCCGCCTACTCCCGAGTACGCTATAAATCGAAAGCTTTTGACATTCCTGAGTATTGTCTTTCTCGATGCCTGGTGGGATGGCACAAGAGCTTGACATCGTCGGGAGGCTTGCCGCCCCAATTGTTGGTTTGGAGCTTAGGCTGCTCGTGTTCTCTGGGGCTGCTATTTCGAGTCATGAAACTTAAACCGCCTTGGTCGCTCCTTTTCGTGTAGGAGGCCGCTTTGGTTACTCCTTTTCACGGGGATGGCTGTTATCGAGACTTGAATCTGGATTCAAATCTTCCCATATTCAAATCTTGACAATTCTTCGAGGGTTGGCGGCCTCCTTATGTAGCTCTCTTTTTCTTTCCATCTCCACTATCATGTATTGACCTCTGTTGGTCGTATAACTTGTAAAGATGAAGTTAATGAGAAAACTTGCAATTGTTTGTACGAACAATGCCTCTGTTGGCTTCCCTGTCTTTTGTTGCCATGTATACTTCGCTATTTTTTATTTTACACTTCGAAATTGAGGTTGACCGAATCTGTTGACCATATCGTTTGATTCTAAAAAGCGGGACGGAGCTGGAATAGTTGTTGACCGGATTCGTTGACCGTAGCACTTGAATCCGGAGAACAGAGATGAAAGTTGATCAGATTCATTGACCATAACGTTTGAATCTGGAGAATGGAATGGAAGCAAATGTTGACCGGATTCATTGACCGTAATACTCGAATTTGGAGAACGGAATGAAAATGGATATTGACCGGATTTGTTAACCGTAACGTTTGAATTCGGAGAATGGAGTCGAGATGAAGGTTGACTGGATTCATTGACCGGTTTGAATCCAGTGAATATGCGGGATTGTCTTCGACGCATTATCTTATTCTGCCGCTGGATGGGCACTCGAAAAGTTGCAAAGCCATTTGGGGAATCTGACCTCTCTAAGCGACCCGTTATTTTTTGCCACGTGTCGTCGCATAGGGTGGTTGTAATCTTGGCAATTAATGCGCGAGAAGATACGACTTGTTTGTATCTTCTCCAGAATTGACACGTGTTTGCTATGATTGCTGCGCCTTTTCGATGCACTGCTTCATTTTGGTGGCGACAACCTTTATAAAAATGACACGACGATTCAAGTCATCCTCCTCCTTCATCACATCACAACTACTCGAGTCTTCTTCTTCCTTTGTCTTTCAATTTCCATGGTGCCCACTGTTAACGAAATCTCTTCCATTTTTGACTCTGGTAATGTTAAGGCACCTTAGGTGTAGTATAACATCTCAACCTCCATTGTTTTCTTAGTCCCAGGGAGGCAGGATAGGACTTACTCTCTTCCTGAGGGACATATTGCTGTTTATGAGGCTCACTTATGGAGCAGATTTCGTCTCCCGATCCCTGATGAGCTGCTATCTATGGAGGCCGTGAAGGTCATATTCCGATTCACCCAGAGCGGAGATTGGATTTTAGCTCTCTGTCCCAGGGAGCTGCACATTAGCAATGCTATCTATGAGTTGGTGAAGAATTAGAAGGATTGGTTCTTTTTTGTAAGGGTATCTGATTATTGGCCTTTATCTAAAGATTGGGGCAACACCCCTGGGGTCTTCACTGGGAAGCCCTCTAAAGTAAAGGTGGAGGCCGTAAAACATCTATTGCAACTGGTGCGAGAGCACATCCTTGAGTTTAGGAGGGACGACTTGGTGTCTCGTGAGGAGACCAAGCGGGCTCTTTGGGGTCCTTCTTCATCGGTCCAAAATCCCAAAGCTCCCCCGCTGGTGCTGTTGCAACCCAAGGGGAAGGCCGGGGCTCTTGTCATTAGTTATCCTCCTAGCAGCCCCAAAAGGAAGCGGATTGCACCCATTTTTCTTTCCTCCTCGTTCTTCACCAAGCCTGATTATCGCACGGTTGGACGATTGGCAAGCGTTGGCGAGCATTCTGTGGTGGAGACTTTCGTTAGTCTTTTGGATTTGGGAGTTATTCAGGGAGTTGCCACTAGAGAGCCCGGCATCGAGCCACTATTGTCGGGCGCATTGTGGCACCAACTGCGCTGGTGGAGTTGGAACCTGTTGTCGGAGAGCTGGAGTTGGTGGATACTGGTCACGTCAGTCTCACCGTTGCACTGCTTCCTGCGGCGATGGGCGTCGTGGAAGCCACTCTAGGGAGCCAAAGTCGCAGTGGGAGCCATGATCACTACAGAGTTGGCTCATGTGAACACCACACTTAGTCTTCCAGTTGGTCCATCAGAGGACCTTCCACAGCAGAGCCCGGAGTTGCAGGAGCTAGCTGAAAAAAAGAAGTGCAAGTTCTTGATGGTAAACTTTCGTAGGAAACTTCCTCTTTCTTTTGACTCTGCCGACTTGGTTTTACTTATCTTTGTTCTTGCTTCTATGGGATTCTAGGACTAGAGGATAGTTGGAGCAATGCTGAAGGGCTTGCGCCAGCTGGCAAAAATGATTGACGAAACGGAGGAGGAAATTCTCCAACTAACGGAGCTCCTGAGTCACTCGAACTCCATTGTTGCCTAGGCCCAAAAAGTTCGGGAGGAGAACGCTGCCCTCAAGTCTAAACGAGCAGAGTTGAAAGAGAAGCTGGGGAGGTTGGAAACTCAGGCCACCAAGGCTGAGCGGTAGGCCGGCGAACTTCGAGTGATGGTCACCATATGCTTGAAGTTGAGATGTCAGTTTGCCTACATTCGGAGGAGGTGAGCCCATTGCTAAAAACCAGAATTTGAGAAGGCTTCAACCTCTGCAGGCGAATTGTCTCTCTGGTGTCACTTAGCTTCCCAGTTGGCATTCTCGACCCTGTGAACAGTGCAGCTTTGGAGCTCGAGGACTTGGTCAACTACTCTTAGGTTGGAGGAAAGCCTTCCTCTCACCCTCCTAGTGGATCTGCATCTTAATCGGGATTTTTTATATTTTGTTTTTCCCCTTCCATGTAATCGCTGTTGTATATTGAGCCTTATTAATGGGAAAAAGTTTGTTCCATTAATATGTCAATTTCTATACCTTTGCCCAACTTTCCTCTTTTTCCTTCTTTATTTATTTTGCACTGGCCGGCCGGCTGGCTTGTTGTGCATACGTGGTTTTGTCGGTTGTATCCGAACTTTGACCGTCGCAGACTAACGACTCAATAACGCGATGCAACGTCTGTCCTTACATACTTCAGGCGGGTTCAATTGGGTGAAAACACTTGTTGCCCTTTACAAAAGCGACGCGACGCGACCCTTCAAACTTCATTGCGATGCTGTTTTTGGTGAGAAAATTTTCCTATATAATTGTAGCACTTCCTTACTTTCCTCCATAGTTCCTTTGCTTTCATCATGGCTGACGAGGATATAATTGATATTTTAACTTTGCTTGGTTTTGGGAGGGAGTTGTCTTCTCCTCTTACACCGGAACCCTCCTTTGAAGGGGAGAGTAGCGATGGGAGGATGTGAACCGAGAGCAGCGATGGGGACTCCGCTAATATGGTTGCAGACGAGGAACGAAATTATCCAGGCCTTCCATGTCTCAATCCCCAGGGTGTCTCAAGGGTAACCCCATTCCATGGGTCTGCTACCCCACTCGTCTGGTATACCTGCTTAGTTGCATAAAGGTACAGTTGATCGTTTGCAATTTTCCTTTGCTGACTCCTTTTTTCGCTCACTAGCCATCGATGAGGTCTTAAGAGTTGGAAGAGTTTTTGTCGTTGCAGGGAGACGAGATTGTCCACATGATACAAGCTCAAGCCGATCTCGTGGTAGAGGATATGGAGCGTCACGTTAATGCAGCGGTTAGGGACACAATGCAAAGCTAGGCGCAGGCCGACTATCTTGATTGAGCCCTGTTGGATTCTGAAGCCAGGTTGTCGGAGGTATCCGGCGCTCACACATAGGCCATGGAGAGGATCGTAGTCTTGAAGGCGAGCTGAGGACAAGGCTTCGCCCCGAAGAGGTGGATCCTGCCCTAAAGGGGCGCTTCCAGGCTAGGATTCACTTCAGCCGGAGGATCATTTCCCTGGCGGACCCCCATTTTGCCGTTGGCTTTTTGGACTCGAGGAATGCCAACGCCTCTCATCAATTGGAGTTAGTAGGATATCTTATCGGTCGTGGTTGGAGGCCTATGTCACATCCCCCAAGAGACCCTTCATCTTCGAGTAGCCATCAAGATGAGTCGTAATAATTCCTTGTACATGTGGAGCCTTTGAATTCCCCTAAGAGTTCGTTAGCATCTTTTTGCCTCGTAAGGCATTGTATAAATTTCTTGAATATGTGCATACTCTTTATTAGCTGGATCATGTTTTTGTATCAAGTGGCAGCACCCAAGTTATTATTCTGGGCATCCTGCCTTCTATTGGAGCGTGTGTTTTCTCACATTTTGTCCTGATTTATTAATTGTTGTATACTAACTGTGCTATCTCTTGTGGTCGGAGGTCGCTGCACACGTGCTGTAAAAGCCCCCTAAGGTTTTGTGTTCGATCATGAATGGACTACTTGGGATGGAATCAAGGTTTAATCTAACCGTTTATGAACCGCTTGGTATGGGATCAAGGTTTAATTCGACTACTTACGGGCCGCTTGGTGTAGGATCAATGTTTAATTCTACCGCTTATGAATCGCTTGGTATGGGACTAAAGTTTAATTTAACAGCTTTTGGGCCCCTTATTATGGAACTAAGGTTTAGGCACAAGCGATTGAAGATTCGCCTGATTTAGTGGCAGTCTGGGTTGTTTATTTTTATACAATCTACATGCAAGCATACATATGGGGAAAGAAAGAGAGCATAACAATATGGAAAAGGAGAAAATATTTTATTAATAAATGTATGTTATTACTTTGGATCATACATTTGACCTACTTGGACCTGGTGCGACCTTTTACTGGAAATAATGCTTTAGGTGAACAGCATTGTATGTCCATGGAACCAGCTTGCCGTTTTGAGTCCAAAGTTTATATACTCCATTCCACAGAACAGTTGAGACGAAGAATTAGCCTTCCCAATTCGGGAAGAGCTTGTTTCTATAGGCTATCTTGCCCGTGGCTTGTATGCTTCGCAAGATAAAGTCTCCAACTTTGAACTGCCGTGTTTTTACTTTCTTATTGTAATAGCAGGTGATTCACTGTTGGTAAGCGGCCGTGTGCATTCTGGCCGTGTCCCAAGCTTCCTCTAGTAAGTTTAAGTGCTCCCTGATCATTTAGGAGTTGCCTTGCTGGTCAAAGGATTCGACCCGAAGACTTGGGAGCCCGATCTCGACCGGCATCATAGCCTCAGTTCCATAGTAGAGACTGAAAGGTGTGTTACGCATTGGTTCCTTGAGAGTTGTTCGATATGACCATAACACGGAGGGTAGTTCGTCTACCCATAAGCCCATTGCATCTTCCAATTCGATCTTTAGACCGTGCAATAGCGTCCGATTGGAGACCTCCACCTACCCATTTGCTTGGGGGTATGCTACCAAAGTGTGAACCAATCTAATGCCTAGACTGGTACAATGCTTGGTGAAGCGCTTTTTGGTGAATTGTGTTCTGTTGTCAGTCACGATTGCCTTGGAAATACCAAATTTTCTGATTATACTCTGCCGGGCAAATTCTGCGCCATTATGCTCAGTGATTTTGGCCAGTAGTGCGGCCTCGACCTATTTGGTGAAGTTGTCAATACCTGCGATGATAAACTTTCTTTAACCGGTTGTAATTGAAAATGGGTCGAGAATATCGAGCTCCCATTGTGTGAATGGCCAAGGTGTCTAGAGGGCTCTCAACTCCGTGAGCGGTTGGTGGTGAAGATTTCCATGGAGTTGGAATTTCTCACATCTCTTCATGAAGTCCAAGGCATCATTCTTCATAGTTGGCCAGTAGTATCCTTGACGTATCACCTTGAAGGCGAGGTTTTTGCTACCGATATGCGACCCACAGATCTTGAGGTAGACCTCACCCAACACGTAGTTGGCCTCCTCAGGAGTAAGGCACCGAAGGTATTAAGTCGAGTATTCTCGGCGATATAGTTTCCTCTCAACTATAGTGTACCAGCCGTCCGTCTTCTTTGTCTGTTTGGTTTTATTCGGGTTCTTCGACAGGGAGCCGTCCGTAAGGTACCTCCAGTAGGGTGACATCCAGTTCTTGTTGTCGGAGACCTGCATCGTTTCTTATTCCTCTACGCTGGGACTGCTCAAGACCTCCCGCATGTCCTTCAAATACTACTTCAGATTTTCTGCCACCATCGCCCTTGCATGTCGAGCTTGTCGAATCTCTAGATCGCACTTTTTTCTGTAGCTAAGTATTTGGCCAAAAGAAGGTTGCATACCTCGAAACTCCTGCGAATTTGGTTGATGACTAGCTCTGAGTCGTTATAGATAGTCAAGTGCTTAGTTGAGCACTCCTTAGCGAGTCGCAATCCTGCCCGTAGGGTTTCATACTTGACAATATTATTGATGGTCGAAAAATCAAATTTTAGAGAATATTTCACTTCAAATTTGTCCGGGGTTCTTAGGACCACTCCGGCCCCACAACCTGAGTTAGTTGACAAGCCGTCCACGTGAAGGACCCAATTTGGCTCTTCAGAGTGATGGTCTATGTGATGGGTGCAGTCCATATCAATGATTGGGGTCGTGGTTTAGACGAAAAAGTTGGTTGACGCCTGCCTCTTGATCGTCGGCCTGGGCCAAAATTTAATGTCGAATTCTCCCAACTCGATGGTCCACTTGACTTGTCGTCCAGAGACATCATGTTTCTGTAGGACATCCTTGAATGACTAGTCAGTTAGGCTAACTATCCGATGAACTTGGAAGTAGGGCCTCAACTTTCTAGCAGAGAAGACGAGCGCCAATGCGAGGTTCATGGCATGGAGGTAGCGAATCTTGACGCCGGTTAACATTTTGCTTACGTTGTAGACCACGCGTTGCGTGTCCAAATCCTGACATATCAAGATGGAATTCAGAGCCGCCTTTGATATTGCCAAGTAGGGAAATAGTTCCTCCCCCTCTCTTGGTGACGTTAGCAGTGGTGGACTGATCAGGTATTGTTTTTGTTTGTCAAAATTGGCTTGATATTCTGTCCACTGAAGTCTATTTACCTTTATCCCCCTTTAAGACTTAAAAAAGGGAAGGTACTTTTCACCAGACTTGACCAAGAAACAGGAGAGCACCGCTAGTCTCCCAATCAGCCTCCGGGCATCCTTGATATTCCGTGGCGGAGTCATATATGTGAGGGCTTTGATCTTCTCCGGATCTGCCTCGATCCATCGTTAGGAGATAATGAAACCCAAAAACTTCCTAGAGGATACCCTGGAGACACACTTTGGGGGGTTCAATTTCATTTGATGTGTATGGAGTACCTTAAAGATTTCAACTAGATCGCGAATATGGTTGTCGGTAGTCTTACTCTTGATGAGCACATCGTCTACGTGTACTTTTATATTATGGCCGATCTGCTTCTCAAATATTTTGTTCACGAGCCTTTGGTATGTAGTGCCTGCGTTATTCAAATAGAAAGGTATGACCTTATAGCAGTAAGTCCCCTGATCTGTCATGAATGAGGTGTGCTCCGTGTCCTTTGGGCTTATCCGGATTTAGTTGTAGCCTGAGTACACGTCTATGAAACTCAACATCTCGTGCTTAGAAGTGGAGTCCACCAGTTAGTCTCCTAAGTAACGTAAAGTTATCCTTTGGGCAAGCTTTGTTGTCGTCGATGAAGTCGATGCATATCCGTCACCTTTCATTACTCTTCTTAACTAGGAACACATTGGAGAGCCAGTCCAGGTACTAGACCTCCCTGAAAAACCCAGCGTCTAACAATTTCTTCACCTCCTCCTGGATAGCTATAAGTTTATCGACTGAGTGGTTTCTCCACTTCTATCTGATGAGTTTACGGTCGAGATCGAGATCCAACTTATGGACTATTACTCTAGCCATAATCCCAGGTATATCGTGCTATAAGACATCCGCGTTACACCTTAAGAAGCTGATCAGTTCATCACGTAGGGTCAGGCGAGGGAGCACCCTATCCGTATGCACTTATTCAGATTATCCGGATTCAAAGGTACCAGGCTGGTGGCCTCGTTGAATTGTGCATACTGTAGGGTCGCTTCTTCTTGATGGTCCGACTCTTTTGCTGGCTTTTTGCCACCTCTTGGTGCTACCTAGGACATGTAGCATGTCCATTCGGTTACTTGGTCACCCAACACTTTGTCAATACCGCATGATGTTAGAAATTTTATTTTTAAGTGGGATATTAACATTATGGTCTCGAATGTTGCCAGGCACAGCCAGCCTAGTATGATGTTGTATACGGAGGGCAAGTCGACGACCAGGAAAGTGAGCGTGTGGGTCACCATTCTGGGGTATGTGCTCAGGGTGACCTTTAGCTGTGTCATTCCTTGGACGGCCACTGGCTCGTTATCTAGCTCATATAGAGGCCATTCGACCGGTTTGAGTTGACTCTTTTTAAATCCCAGTTTAAAATAGGCATTGAGGTAGACTAAATATCTGAAACTTTCATTATCAATGAAGATTCGTTTCAACTGATAATCCAGAATACAGTCTGAAATGAGTGCAAATACAATTACGGGATCAGTATGGGGGAGATTAAATACGTCATATCATCGTCATTAAAACTAATGACTCCTTCCCTGACCCTCCGCTTTTTGTGCCTAGCTTGCTTCTCCTGATGATCCGTATGGTGGGCCTTGGGAGGCCTGGTGGTCGCCATATTGACTACCCCCACTGCGACCCGATTCTGCGATTGATGCTGATCAGACTTGTCTTTGCCTGAAGTATTGGAACTCTATCAGGGTCCCTTAGGAATTTAGTGAGGTGGCCCCAACAAATCAGCTCTTTAATCTCCTCCCAGTGACTCGAAGATTGACGAAAGTTGCAGTATTTCGATGGATCTCCTTCCTCCAGGTTCTTCATCGATTTTGGCCACTTAATAATTTTTTTCCCCGAATCTGCAACAAGACATTGACCCAAGTGTCATTCAGTGAAGTCAGGTTTATGGAGTTGAACTCCTTACGTGCAGGTGGCTTGACTCCAGGTAGCTTCCTCTAGGGGTTGTCATTGCCTCCATTCTTCCTTTTTCCCTCCATCGGAAAAGAGTGACGTTGGTCGGTCCTTTCTGGGTGCTTCGTCTCGTTGGCTTCCTCAGCCACTTTCCCTCCATTCTGCCTCTGGAAAAGTTTGCGTGTCCTTGTGGGTCAGGTGTCTGAAGAAATCGCTTGGGCCCAATGCAAAAATGAAGCTGCTGCGCTTCACCTCTTCAATTAGTCTTAGTATTCTCCAGGCTTCTGCGCTAAATTGCTCCGGGAACTTTCTAAAGTTCTCATCCGGCTTCTACTTTATGTGGGCAAGGTGCCATAACTGCTTCTCCTTGTAATGATTGGAGTCATACTATGCTAGGAAGCTGTCTGCAAGATCATGGAAGCTTCGGATCAAATTCACCATGAGCCAGTAGAACTAGATCCTAACATCTCCTTTCAAAGTGAGGGGGAAGCATTGGTACACTGAAGCTTCCTCTTGGCCTTGAAAGCTCAGTAGGATATGGACGTGGTGAAGGTGATCCATAGGATTAATGCTCCTGTCGTAAGGTTCCATGGCCGGCATTTTGAACTTGGGCGGCTGCGACTGGGTCCAAATCTTCATCGTGAATGGAGATTTCTTCAAATCAGCCGCATATTTGTTGTCATTCCCTTTGAACATGCGGTTCCATATTTCTGAATTTTCTCCTTCACTCGTGAGGAAGTTGTAGACCTTTTAGAGTTGAGATAAGTCCTCAAATATGTGTCTGGCCGTGCAGCGCGGCGTTGACCTGTTGCTGCCGCTCGTTGGTTAGTTGACATGAGAGGCTCCCTCTAGCACTTAAGGCCTCTGCTCATCCCTGAAATACCTAGGGTTCCTTTTTTCTGGACTCTCCTCCAAAATCCCACAACGTAGTCGCCCCTCAAGCCTTGAATGGCTTTAGGTATTGGACGCCACCGGGATGTTATAGTTGCCCAACCTGGGGGCCTTATTGGTTTGCCTCTTCTTCCTCTGGCCTTCTCACCTAGAGGCTGGCGTGTGGGCTCTGGAGTGAGCCCCTGCTTCTACTTGTCCTGACACATGCTGAGCATTTGAAACATTTGCAACATTTTATTCATTTGCTCCACCATTGCTAGGAAGATCGGAGCAGATTGTTCTCCGACCCGTCTACCAATAGAGTGGTCATTATCAGAAGAGGTGACTTCTTTTGCGGGAACACTAACTTATGCTCTAGTATTCACCATATTGGTAGATGATGCTGAATTTGGTGAGGTAGTGGATTGACCTTTCGTTAATATTTTTACAGACGGCGCCAATGATACGTCATAGATTTGAATTTTGAATGGATTCGAGTTCAACGGCTCTTCAGGTCCGATCATCGTCCTGTACAATTGGGATCCTGTATACTACAATAAACGATGAGAAATCAGAGAAAATGACAGGATTTACTCTCTAATTTATTCCCCAACATTCAAACCAATAATCTGCCTTTCAAAAACAAGAAGGTAAAAAATAAGGTACGTTGAAATGAATGTAGGGTGAGAGATTTGAGAGCGGGGATTGGGGGTGCACTCATGAAAAGTAGCTTTGATTGTGGAGTGCTTATAGAGAGTGGCATCTCCGAGTATTGAGTTCGTAAGGAACTAATAGCAGAAGAAATAGTAGAGTGATTGGATACTTTAGAGTTTGTGAGTTTTTTGCTAGTTTGAGTATGCAAGAGAGCGTGCCTATAGAGTGAGTTTTCATAGCCTTTTATAGTCGTGGGCCTTTGTCGCATTCCTTAAGTGGTAAGGCGGGATGCCCACCTCCTAAGATGATAGTTTCCTTTACTCTTGTGAACGTAAGCGCTATTCTAAGTTGCATCGGTCAGGAAGGAAGATTCTCTCCTTCTGTGGAAATGTCACGTGCAGTGACTGTTGAAGCTGTCTCTGTGAGTCACGTGCTGATTTGAGAGCTTTCCTTCCAAGATGTACTCTGACTTTGAAAAATTTTCATTATAGAGGGGACTGCCATCCTTGGAGTTACAAACGATAGTTGAGCACATGAAAGGATGCGTGGGCCGATTTCAATCTGGGCCATGTTTATTTTGGGTTGTGTTCGGCCTACTTGAGATGCTTCTCCGGTCAACGATAACGTTAATCGTCCCACGGGCAAATGGGCCGCTATATATTTTGAGCTACTTACTCTGTTGGACTGGCCTACTACAACCATCCGCG
>JAODPA010034152.1:0-12324 GCA_025585075.1 Nepenthes mirabilis | reverse complement strand
AGATTATAGCTTAAATATTGATAAAAATATTATATTTTTGGCTCTCCACATCTGATGGTCTAGTAACCTAATGGACCGATCTGACAAAAGTCCAACAAAGTTCAACGAAATCCGAAGCTCAAAGGCACTATGGAAGGTCTAATCAGCAATCCAAGTTACTCGGCCTAGAGACGGCCCGACAGCTCAGCAGCTTGGCTCAAAGAAGGTCCATAGGCGACGCTTGTCATATTAACATAGGTAGTAACAATTCAACGAATATTATCCCTGATCACAATATCTCCTCCAAGAAAGCATCTTTCATATGCAGTCACGATAGATTGCCATAACTAACTCAACAAATCTCTACAGAATATTTGCCTAATAGGATATCTCCTCAAAATGGCGGAAATAGCTCAGCGAATCGTGGCAGACAACTGTTGCCGGCCTTGGCACCCAAGGCAAAGCGAACTTGCTCTCTCGCTATAAGTATACACCCTTTCCTCCACGATGAAGGGAGGCTCGAAACCCAAACGAGTCTGAGTTCACGGAGGAAGAAAGATGACAAGATAAAAAAGAGAGAGAAAGCCATCTACACACATGGAAAAAGACCGACGGATATCCTTTTGTCCGCCAGCACACGAAGTTCCATTCTTCCCCTAGTCAGCCACTCCCCTACGGGTATATTTATCAGTCAGTCACCTTGCGGCGAAGGCATCACTCTCTCTAGAATCTCACCCTCAATAGGAACCAAGTCATCCATCTCCAAAGCCGCCTCTCAAGTGGGCGCACCTCTAAAACGCCCCTCAAGCTTGCTCACCTCTAAGATTCCCCTCAAGCGGGCGCTTCTCTAAATCACCCCTAAGGTGAGCTCACCTCCAAGCCGCCCTTCAAACATGTACACTTCCAAGATACCCTTCGAGCAAGTGCACCCCTATGCCGCCCTTCTGTTTGGCGTACCAAACACTTAATCCCCCATAACATGTATCCACACATTTTTCACATATTCTCACATCTTCATATTCGTTGGAAAATATTTTTGACTTAAATATCAGAGGATATACCGTAGAGTAAGTCTCACTAATCTTCTGACATCTTATTTTTACTTGTATTGCGTAGGGTCTAGGTTAAAGGTACAGAGACCAAACTGACTCTAGTTGCCCGCCGAAGAAGATCGAGAAACTCCCTAACCCATTGAAAAACTCAAATCCGGGGACACATTATTAGCGTCATCTGTGAAACTAACTGAAAGGTCTTCCACTACAACTACAAGACCAAATACGGTCAGCATCACGAGTGCGAGCCAACGCACCAATCGGACATGTCATCACCCATGGCGACGACCCCTCATTGGGTAGCCATACGGATCGACCTCAAGCGTGCAACCACTCACCGCTCAACTAGGTGTCCAAACCCTATCATCCCCGGACCGTTTACACCCATCCGAAAGTGCAACGCTGAGGGCTTCACCATTCAACTTCCAGGTGATTGGAGGGAATCAGCTGCTGGAGATTTCGCCGCTAGCTCGGATGAACCAAGAGGAAAAAACTATTGGACAATCTCTGAAAAACTTCGCTATGTAATAATCGGTTACACAAATCCTCCAAAACAGAGTACAAGCAACCGACCCGATATAGAGTAAGAGATAAGGGAGAAAAATACGACCGGCAGAGTGTTCTTTTCACTTCAAGAACAACAAGCACGAGTTCCCACACTGAAGAGCTCTGGGACAGTAGTCAGACGTCCTTCAGCCCTAGGAGACCTGTCACCCTAACTCGGCATTCTGATCACCCTTTGGATTCAATAGTTCGATCACCATTTAGGCTCGACAGCTGGACATCCTTTGACCCCAATAGTCTGATCACCTTGACACGGCAGTCCGGTCACCCTGACTTAGCATTTTGATCTCCCTTTGGATTCAACAGTGCGGTCACCATTCACACTCAGCAATCAAGTCGTCCTTCGATCACGGCAGTCCGATCGCCCTGACTTGGCAATTAAGTCACCATTCGGATTCAACAGCTCGATCGTCATTTGGACTCGGCAATCCGGTCCCCATTTGGACTCAATAGACCGGTCACCCTTCAGATTCAATAGTTTGGCCGCCATTCGAACTCGACAGTCCGATCGCCCTTCGAATTCAGTAGTCCAGTCACCCTAACTCGGCAGTCTAGTCGCCCTTCGGATTTAGCAATCCGGTCACCACTCAGACTCGAAAATCCAATCACCCCGATTCAGCAGTCTAGTCACTCTTTGGATTAGGCAGTTCAATCATTCTCAGCCTCGACACCCCGGTTGCTTCTTGGGCTCGGCTCTGCCTGGTTGCCCCTCAGACTTGTCTCCTGGTCAACCTTTAGAAAGGCTGCTTTTGCGAGCACAAATTCAATGCTTAGATAGAGTATTGTTGTTTTTGTCATCAATCGGGTATGAGCCCACACGGGAGTGAATAATAATCCAACATTAACAGTACATCGACCCCAAACCGTTTCCACCCATCCAAAGGTTAACGCTGAGGGCTCCACCCTCTGACCTCTAGATGATCGGAGAGAACTTGTATCCTTAGAAGATCCAAAGGCTTGACGACCACGAGACCTGGGCGACCTAGATCGATACGACCCAACCGTAGCCAGACAATCAACCAAGTTGCTAGAGGCAGACAAAAGACTGAGACGCCCTCAGGTGCAAAGAGGTCCGCCCCCTGTCCGCAGCCTCCCATGCTAGAAGATGCTGGTTACTCATTGGCGACGCTTGTCATATTAAGATAGGCAGTAACAATTCAATGAATATTATCCCTGATCACAATATCTCCTCCAAGAAAGCAACTTTCATATGCAGTCGCGACGGATTGCCATAACTAACTCAACAAATCTCTACAGAATATTTTCCGAATAGGGTATCTCCTCAAAATGGCGGAAATAGCTCAGCGAATCGTGGCAGACAACTGTCGCCGGCCTTGGCACCCAAGGCAAAGCCAACTTGCTATCTCGCTATAAGTATGCACCCTTTCCTCCACAATGAAGGGGGGCTCGAAACCCAGACAACTTTGAGTTCACAGATGAAGAAAGATGACAAGATAAAAAAGAGAGGAAAAGCCATCTACACACATGGAAAAGAGACCGACGGATATCCTTTTGTCCGCCAGCACACGAAGTTCCATTCTTCCCCTAGTCAGCCACTCCCCTATGGGTATATTAATCAATCACCCACCTTGCGGCGAAGGCATCACTCTCTCCAGAATCTCACCCTCAATAGGAACCAAGTCATCCATCTCCAAAGCCGCCTCTCAAGTGGGCGCACCTCTAAAACGCCCCTCAAGCTTGCTCACCTCTAAGATTCCCCTCAAGCGGGTGCTTCTCTAAGTCATCCCTAAGGTGAGCACACCTCCAAGCCGCCTTTCAAACATGTACACTTCCAAGATACCCTTCGGGCAAGTGCACCCCTAAGCCGCTCTTCTGTTGGGCGTACCAAACACTTAATCCCCCATAACATGTATCCACACATTTCTCTCATATTCTCATATATTCATATTCGTTGGAAAATATTTGACTTAAATATCAGAGGATATACCGTGAAGTAAGTCTCACTAATCTTCTGACATCTTATTTTTACTTGTGTTGCGTAGGGTTTAGGTTAAAGGTACAAAGACCAAACTGACTCTGGTTGCCCGCCGAGAAAGATCGAGAAACTCCCTAACCCATTGAAAAACTCAAATCTGGGGACACATTATTAGCGTCATCTGTGAAAATAACTGAAAGGTCTTCCACTACAACTACAAGACCAAATACGGTCAGCATCACGGGTGCGAGCCAACGCACCAATCGGACATGTCATCACCCATGGCGACGACCCCTCATTGGGTAGCCATACGGACCGACCTCAAGCGTGCAACCACTCACCGCTCAACTAGGTGTCCAGACCCTATCGTCCCCGGACCGTTTACACCCATCCGAAAGTGCAACACTGAGGGCTTCACCATTCAACTTCCAGGTGATTGGAGGGAATCAGCTGCTGGAGATTTCGCTGCTAGCTCAGATGAACCAAGAGGAAAAAACCATTGGACAATCTCTGAAAAACTTCGCTATGTAAGAATCGGTTACACAAATCCTCCAAAACAGAGTACAAGCAACCGACCCGATATAGAGTAAGAGATAAGGGAGAAAAATACGACCGGCCGAGTGTTCTTTTCACTTCAAGAACAACAAGCACGAGTTCCCACACTGAAGAGCTCTTGGACAGTAGTCGGACGTCCTTCGACCCTAGGAGACTTGTCACCCTAACTCGGCATTTTGATCACCCTTTGGATTCAGTAGTTCAATCACCATTTAGGCTCGACAGCTAGACATCCTTTGACCCAATAGTCTGATCTCCTTGACTCGGCAGTCCGGTCACCCTCACTTAGCATTTTGATCGCCCTTCGGATTCAACAGTGTGGTCACCATTCAGACTCAGCAATCCAGCCGTCCTTCGGCCGCGGTAGTCCGATCGCCCTGACTTGGCAATTAAGTCACCATTCGGATTCAACAGCTCGATCGTCATTTGGACTCGGCAATTCGGTCCCCATTTGGACTCAATAGACCGGTCACCCTTCAGATTCAATAGTTTGGCCGCCATTCGAACTCGACAGTCCGATCGCCCTTCGGATTCAGTAGTCCAGTCACCCTAACTCGGCAGTCTAGTCGCCCTTCGGATTTAGCAATCCGGTCACCACTCAGACTCGAAAATCCAATCACCCTGATTCAGCAGTCTAGTCACTCTTTGGATTAGGCAGTTCAGTTATTCTCAGCCTCGACACCCCGGTTGCTTCTCGGGCTCGGCTCTGCCTGGTTGCCCCTTAGACTTGTCTCCCGGTCAACCTTTAGAAAGGCTGCTTTTGCGAGCGCAAATTCAATGCTTAGATAGAGTATTGTCGTTTTCGTAATCAATCGGGTATGAGCCCACACGGGAGTGAATAATAATCCAACATTAACAGTACATAGACCCCAAACCGTTTCCACCCATCCAAAGGTTAACGCTGAGGGCTCCACCCTCCGACCTCTAGATGATCGGAGAGAACTTGTATCCTTAGAAGATCCAAAGGCTTGACGACCACGAGACCTGGGCGACCTTGAGCGATACGGCCCAACCGTAGCCAGACAATCAACCAAGTTGCTAGAGGCAGACAAAAGACTGAGACGCCCTCGGGTGCAAAGAGGTCCGCCCCCTGTCCACAGCCTCCCATGCTAGAAGATGCTGGTTACTCATTGGCCAAGGGCCTCTCCCTTCCGGCACCAGAAGGTTACACATCAGCAAATAAATACAATCAGTACTCGTGCCCCAGCCGGCATGTTGGCAGAGACATCACCTTAATGGCGACGACCCTACGGGTAGCCATGGCGATATTCGGTCTTCCCTTGGACATCATGCTTAATCAGTTACGGGTCCCATGCACTCGCCTTGACGGCCAGTGGCTGGGGGCTCCCTCTTCCCATGCATAAATATCAAGACTCCCAAAGGAAGAGTTGGAGGAAGAGACCACTCTCCAAGGAAAATCTTATTCGCCTGACGACCTCGGTATTTAGGAGGATCCAGGCAACAAGGCTCACTCCCGATGGAAAGATTAACCAATCCCAGAATATAAGACAAATGCCCAGAGTAGTGACACCCTCACTGTTGTCGAGATGACTGGCAACATTACACCCATGAAGGAGACTCCTACAACGCCAACAGGCATCCAACCGTCCCATCACGGGGGCAAGAGGATTGACCCGAAGAGGTCTCTAGAGTGTTTAGCCTTCTGCTCGCAAGTGACCTCGCTGGAGCAAGAGGCCTGACCCGGTGACTTGGCAAGGTTGATCCTGTGAGAGTGCCCCGTATCAGCCCCATGCAAAGTAGTAGATCCCCTAGAAGTTGTCACTATACTCACGATGGGGCTCGACATGTTAGGCTAGTTACCCGTTGCACCAGCTAGGAACGTCCCCATGGTGACAACCCCTCATTGGGTAACTATGTTGACAACTGGCCCCAAGGCGTGCAAACTTTCAAAGTATGAATCAGCACCCTTTTCTGGACAGCATGCATTCGTCTGAAGGTGTTACACTGGGGGCTCTGCCCTCCAACTCCAAAGTAATCAATGGGGTCCAACATTTGCAAAAGATCCAGTAGCTTGACGACCTTGTGGCCGAGGCGGCCACAAGTGACAAGGCTAGGTGGCGACTAGAAAACAGACCGAGCCATGAAGTGCAGATAAAAGCCAGAGTGATACGACCCACGTGGCTCTGATGCTACCAAGTGGCTCCCTTCTTAGGAAGGAACTCCACTCAATGTCTCAAAAAGTAGGGCTGCCGACTCGAGACCATTGGCGTGAGCGGCCGGTGTCCTTGCTAATGGGGACCATTCCTGACCTTAGTGATTCTCCAGAGTAAGACGCACCAGCTAAGATTCCAAGCCAGAAGACTAGTCCCACGGGAACGCCTCTCGTCGGCCCATTGCATAGCTACGAGGCCCTGCAAAAGTTATCATGATCCTCGTAATGATGGCTCGACATACTCGGCCCGCTACCTAGTAGGCATCGTCAAGCCAAGCGCCATATTAGTCTGAGTCACCTAAGGCTGTATCGGTTGACAATGGAGCCTGTACCACTAGCCATCGGACAACCCAATGCAGCAGCAAAGCATTGCTCGGCCAATCCATGGTGAAAGACCAAGTCCCACGGAGAATAGAGGCCATAGGCCAAAGCACCTACCAAAGCCCTTCGACGACCCTCCAAAGCAGTGCACACTACCCAAGCACCCGAGATCATGAACTGCTCCTAAGGGTCCAACGCACCATCCACCACAAGTATCATCGACAATTTCACACCAAATTCAGGTAAGTCTTGTATACATCATACTGAGTTCTTGAATCATACTCTAATTAGTAAAATAATTGTTTATTCATTGCCTATCTGCTCATAAGAATGTTTGCATAACATTGCTTAAAAACAAATGATTTGGACTACCCCTAAGTCAGATAAATTTCCATTCACCTATTACCAAACCTCGGTCCCAAACCGAGTGGCTTAAAGATGATCAAATTTGAACCTCAATCTCATACCGAATAACCCACATCATGCTTAATCAGTTACGGGTCCCATGCGCTCGCCTTGACGGCTAGTGGCTGGGGGCTCCCTCTTCCCATGCATAAATCTCAACACTCCCAAAGGAAGAGTTGGAGGAAGAGACCACTCGCCAAGGAAAATCATATCTGCCTGACAACCTCGGTATTTAGGAGGATCCAAGCAACAGGGCTCACTTGTGGCCCAGGCGGCCACGAGTGACAAGGCTAGGTGGCGACTAGAAAATAGACCGAGCCATGAAGTGCAGACGAAAGCCCAGAGTGATACGATCCATGATGCTACCAAGAGGCTCCCTTCTTAAGAAGGAACTCCACGCAATGTCTCAAAAAGTAGGGCTGTAGACTCGAGACCATTGGCGTGAGCGGCCGGTGTCCCTGCTAATGGGGACCATTCCTGACCTTGGTGATTCTTTAGAGTAAGACGCACCAGCTACGATTCCAAGCCAGAAGACTAGTCCCACGGGAACGCCTCTCGTCGGCCCATTGCATAGCTACGAGCCCCCGTAGAAGTTATCATGATCCTCGTAATGATGGCTCGACATACTCGGCCCGCTACCTAGTAGGCATCGTCAAGCCAAGCGCCATATTAGTCTGAGTCACCTAAGGTTGTACCGGTTGACAATAGAGCCCGTATCACGAGCCATTGGACCACCCAATGCAGCAGCAAGGCATTGCCCAGCCAATCCATGGTGAAAGACCAAGTCCCAACGGAGAATTGAGGCCGTAGGCCAAAGCACCTACCAAAGCCCCTCGATGACCCTCCAAAGCAGTGCACACTACCCAAGCACCCGGGATCATGAACTGCTCCTAAGGGTCCAGCGCACCATCCACCACAAGTATCATCGACAATTTCACACCAAATTCAGGTAAGTCTTGTATACATCATACTGAGTTCTTGAATCATACTCTAATTAGTAAAATAATTGTTTATTCATTGTCTATCTACTCATACGAATGTTTGCATAACATTGCTTAAAAACAAATGATTTGGACTACCCCTAAGTCAGATAAATTTCCATTCACCTATTACCAAACCTCGGTCCCAAACCGAGTGGCTTAAAGATTATCAAATTTGAACCTCAATCTCATATCGAATAACCCATATGCGGTTAGATTTGAATCTTAGTCACGTACCGAATGACCCATACGCGGTCTAATTTAAACCTTGATTCTATCATTGAGCGGCCCATGCACAGTTGAACTCAAAACCATAGGGGGCTTTTCAGCATGTGTATGACAAATCCCTCCTGAAGGGACAAGCACCATCAGTCTACATGCGAGCGACGACCTAAGCCAGTACAAACCCAGCAACGATGGCCTCAAAGCTTAGTCAACAATCACCCTTTCCTCAACGCCACAACCCACTCCTGGTAGGGGAGAGTGCAACTAGTCAGACACATGCATCAAAGCCTGACAATGATAGCTGCAAGGCTTAAACACCAACCGCATATCCTCCATGCCATGATACCCTTCTGCAGGGAAGAATACAAACAGACGACCGCATCCAGACGAACCCAACGACAATAGTTTCAACGTTTTGTCAACGAGTGGAAAAGCATTAAAAGAAGCATTGGACAGAGAAGTTCACTGTGTCAAGAAAAACATCGGCAACTGTGGTCAAGATGACCCAGCTGTCCCATTGAAAAATCAAGACATACATTTGGAGCATCTAGCAATCCCAAAAAGATACAAGAAGCAATCTGCATCTATGGCCTAACTGGAAGACCTTGGGGCTAAGAACCCCTCAGTCCACATGGCGTAGGCCCTTGACAGACACCTAGGGCACTCTAAGCGGAAGTTTGCCTCTAAGCCTTGCATTCTCTCTCCGAGCATCCACGGGCTACCACCAACTCCTTCAAAGTTAGTCCTTAAGCGACGTGATTCGATCCAGAGCCTGAGCATTCGACTCGATGAGCTCTCACGATCTCGCCTTAGATTCAAACAGAGCTCGGTTTAGATGGCTGACTCGTTCCAAGCCCAATGCACCTTGGTCACGATGGCAGCGACCTAGCACTCCATCTCCTTGGTGATTAGGTTAGTATGCGCGTGGAACAAGTGAGCGATCTCACTTCCTCGCAAACACACAACTGATTCTACCCAAGAGGTGCCCTCTACGATAGTTAAACAGAAAAGAATGGTCAGCTAGAAGCTACAGTGAAAAGGCGCAAGATGAAGAAATCTCCAAAGCCCACCTCACAGGAAGGTGAATGAACTCAACAAGAGGACCCGACAGACTCAAAGCCAGGATGCCCACTTAAAAACTCCGGGGTCTCAGGAGTCAAGGCATTTAGGCAATGCCCTTCCTCAACAACCACCTCACTCTCTAAGTCTCCTCCTACGGCGTCCTCCGTTATGTGCTCATTGCCACTTTCCCCCTCAATAGAGGGCACCGAGGCGGTGGAAGACAACGAAGCAAATGAAGTCAAAATATCGTCAACGTCCTAATGAGTCATTCCAAGCGTAGCAATCAAAAGAATAAACAAATTGCAAAGGGCAGAGACATCCACAAAACCAAAGAATGCCAAAATAGATGAGGGATCAGTGCTCAAATAGCCAAACGCCCAAACCTGGAAAAGGTGTCGTTCGTAGACGTTGGAGCAGTGCATCCCATAATGGCCGCGACACATGCCCTTGCATTAGTGCAGCGGTGCGTCTTTTCACTAGCACCAATATGACAAGCGATATAATGTTCCCCATCACAATCAAAGCAACCTGACACCTTGATCAGCACGAATGACGACACAGTTCAGTTAATGATGCCTTGGTGCATCACTTCCTAAAGGTGGCAAGTCGATAGACCCGAGCCATGGCAAACTCGAGGCTGGTCTGACTAGCTCACGACCTGACCGAGTTTGATCGCCAAAAGAACGAGATGCCAATTGACCACACTATCAAGATGTTTGACCCTAACCTACTAGAGGTAAGATCGGAGAGCCCCTACTCTTGACAAGAACGAGGACGAGTAGCCGTGAGCCAAAACGTTAGAAGAACAAATTTTTGAAGCACCAGACTCTTAGACCAGTATAGCCCAAGCGGCCGAAACTAACATTTGAGCGCTTCAATCATTTGTGCCACAATATTGAGACCATGCAATAAAGTCAAAAGAATGCTCGAAAGTTTCAGTCATTATTTCTTCTTACAAAGTGCAAAGCCCACAACAACAGGCCTACAACTCAGCAAGAAAGAAAAAGAGCACATGAGACAATGATCCGACTACTGAAGTCCTACCCCCTAGGACAATCACTCGAAGGGCAAGTAGGCACAAGACCCAAGAATGCAATCTTAGTGGCTAAAGCACCACACTCTGGACGATTGAAAAGATCGGGATCCTGAGTGCTGCAGCCCTCCAGCTACCAAAGTAGTAAGTATATACGAAAGCCCTCACCAACCAGAACGAGACACGAAGCATCAGTGCTATCCAGGGAAGCATCCATCTAAAGTTGTCCATTGAAATTGACCATAATCGTGCAAGGCCATATGCCAAACCTAGTGTAGCAACAATAGCCTGAGATTTGGTGTAAAGTTGAGAACGTAACCCTATCAGCAACCTCCGGAGCAGACCTCCCGCGGGTGGCCAACGATGGAGCCGCTTGGCAGGAGGGGATGGGGTGTCAGCATTTCTCAACAAATTGGCTGAACCATCACTCCTTTGAGACCGCCCCGAAAAAGGCCCGCCATCGCCAGCTGGCAGAGAAGGAAGCCGATCCAAACCTCGCTCAGTGGTATGTGAAGCCAGGTTGCACAAAGACGAAAAGAGGGAAACCAAAGTAGAACTCAAACACGCCTTCAGCACCAACTCCTAGCTTTGAGCCAGGGTCTCCGTCGACTTTGATAGGTAGTTGTGTAAGCTTCATGCCCACTCTGAACATTCACATTGTTTAGTTGGTATGGATGATTCATGGAGCAAGGTGTTGCAAGTCCCCCTATTTACAACTAGAAGAGGAGATTGGCATGCCATTATTGGGAAAGATCATGTCGCCAGTGTAATCCACAGAGCATCAGTGACACTCAGAAGATTGCCCCCAAATCTTGCAAAGCAGGACGCCAAATTATTATCCACCTGCACAGGAAAGCTGAAAAACTACCTTGAAAGGGAACGCATGAGCTAGAAGTTGCAGAAGACATCCCATTATTAGACATGCGAGGAGTTGGCAAAACTCAGTTTCTCAACATGGGGCTAGTGATAGGTCCAATAATCTAATGGACCGACCCGACAGAAGTCCAGCAAAACTCCACGAAATTCGAAACCTAGAAGGCACCATGGAAAGCCTAATCAATAACCCAAGCTGCTTGACCTAGAGATGACCCGATAGTTTAGCCGCTCGACTCAGAGAATACCTGCAAGTGAAGCTTGCCATATTGGGACAAGTAGTCATAATTCAGCAAATATTGCCCCTGATCACGCTATCACCCCTAAGAAGGCAATAACCATACGCGACGACGACAACTAGCCATAACCAACTCAATAATTTTTTATAAAATATCTATCGAATAGGACATCTTCTTAGAATGATAAAGCAGCTCGGCGAATCGTGGTAGACAGTTATCACCGGCCTTAGCACCAAAGGTAAAGTCAGCTCGCTTTATCGCTATAAGTAAGCATCCCTTCCTCCACAAGGAGGAGGGACTCGAAACCCAAATGACTCTGAGCTCATAAAGGATGGAAGATATAAGATAAAAAGGAGAGAGAAAGCCATCTACGTGCATGGAGAAGATATCATCGGATATCCTTCTCTCTATCAGCACACGAGATCCCATTCTTTCTCTAATCAGGCACTCCCCTGTGGGGACATTAACCAGTTAGCCACCCTGCGGAGGAGGCATCACTCTCTCCAAAATTTTGCCCTCAACAGGAGCTAAGTCTTCCATCTCTAAAGCTACCCCTCAAGCGAACACACCTCCAAACCTCCCTCTTAGGCGAGCGCGTCTCTAAGCTTCCATTTAAATGGGCACACCTCCAAGTTGCCCCTCAAGCAGGCGTACCAAACACTCAATCTCCCATAACATGCATTCATATATTTTTTTCATATCCTCACATCTTTCTATTCATTGAAAAATATTTTTAACTTGAACGTCAGAGGATATACTATAGAGTGAGTCCCATCAATCCTCTAATCTTTTATTTTTAGTTGTATTGAATAGGGTCCAAATTAAAGATACAGGGACCTGACTGACTCCAGTCGATCCGCCGAAGAAATCGAGTAGCTCCCTAACCCGTCGAAAAACCCGGGTCCAGAAACGCATCAATATGAATTG
>JAODPA010034141.1:0-12325 GCA_025585075.1 Nepenthes mirabilis | reverse complement strand
TAGATTTTTTCATTTAAACACGCCCAGACGGCGAGGATGAAAGCGATAAGCGGACCACATCGTCTCTTTTCGTGTCCAGTTCGGAGTGACAGTTCAGCTGCGAAAATGGCGTCTTAATTTCAGTCCGCTTTTCTCTTTCGGCGTCTTTCTCCCTCTCTTCTCACTGCAGCGATGTTGACTCTCCATTCCATCTCCAACAACCACAGACCTTCGTCTCCCTGTCCTTCCACCTTCACCCCACCAAACCCTTTGCCCATTTCGCCCAAATTCCTTAAATCCCCAAGACCCTACTCTTCCTCCTCTAACATTGTCAAATTCGCTGTGCAATACAACCGGAAGCCCCAACTCGCCGGTACAACCCCTCGCGTCGTCGTCATTACCTCAGGAAAGGGCGGCGTTGGCAAGACCACCACCGCCGCCAACGTCGGCATCTCCTTAGCCCGCTACGGATTCTCCGTCGTTGCCATTGACGCTGACGTCGGCCTCCGCAATCTCGACCTTCTCCTCGGCCTCGAGAACCGCGTCAACTATACCGTCGTTGAGGTCCTCAACGGCGATTGCCGCCTCGACCAAGCCCTAGTTAGGGACAAACGCTGGTCCAATTTCGAACTCCTCTGCATATCTAAACCCAGATCGAAACTTCCCTTAGGTTTCGGAGGAAAAGCCCTGATTTGGCTTGTTGATGCCCTAAAGCACCGATCGGAGGGCTGCCCGGATTTCATTCTGATCGATTGCCCTGCAGGAATAGATGCCGGATTTATCACCGCCATCACTCCCGCCAACGAGGCCGTCCTCGTCACCACTCCGGATATCACGAGCTTGCGTGACGCTGATCGTGTCACCGGTTTGCTTGAGTGCGATGGGATCAAGGATATAAAGATGATCGTGAATAGGGTTAGAACTGATATGATCAAAGGTGAAGACATGATGTCTGTGTTGGATGTTCAGGAGATGTTGGGATTGACATTGCTAGGGGTAATACCAGAGGATTCCGAGGTCATTCGGAGCACGAATAGAGGATACCCTTTGGTCTTGAACAAGCCTCCAACAATGGCGGGACTTGCATTCGAGCAGGCGGCATGGAGGCTCGTGGAGCAAGATAGTATGAAGGCCGTGATGGTGGAGGAGGAGCCCAAGAAACGCGGGTTCTTCTCTTTCTTTGGAGTATGAAGCTTTGACAGTGCTTTGATTCTAAATTCCTCATCTACTTTCAAGTTCGAGGATTTCATGATGTTAGCATGAAATCTCTGCAATTGAAACTACAATAGAGGCTGAAAAGTGAGGATCCTACCTAAAAATGGTGAATTTGGGAGTTAATTGTTGGATATGGGGCTGCGTGAAGACGATATGTACAGTTGTTAGGTAGGGGTCACTGCCATTTTCTTTATGGTTAATTCATAGATAGGGAATTTTTTGTAGGGCTGCTTGTTTGTGAGAATATCTCTATCAATTAAATGCATTTTTCCATGGTTTTTTTTTTATGTTGCCAGGTTGATTGGTACATTGTTATAAGTTGGGGAAAAGAAATTTCTCCAGAAATAATGATTCCACGCCAATCACAAAAATATGACATAGTGATTATCACTAAGAAAAAAAATCATGAAAAATACTATTTCTATTAAGTGCACTATAATTCTATAAGAATTATGATAGAATAATTATTGAATAGTCTCTTTTTCTTTATTATTATTTTTTTGTTGAGTAGATTCAAATAATAGGTGTCACATGGTCATTTCGATAATATTACAGTAAACTTAGAATATGAATGTAATTACTCTAAGAATGTTTGGCAAGGCGTTTGATCGCCCTTGTAGGAGAATTTGGATACTAAAGAATGGTTGGTTGAAGCAAAATTAAATTTCCCTTTTAATACTATTTACTCCCCGCTATAAATATTAGCCTGGTGCAGTGTCTTGTCACCTCCACGATTCAAGCCGTCATTCTCGGTGTGGTAGGCTGGATGAGATGTTTAGTTTTTAGTAGATGAAGACTCTTTTTTAAGGGGAGCGTTAGAGTAATTGTATGGGAGCTTTCCCAATTCTAGACTGATGTCATTAGACTGTTACGTAATAGTTTATATTGACTAGAATATAACTTAGAATAAGAGAATCAAGAAAAGAAAAAAAAAAAAAGAGAAGAATAGAAAACATATGACAGAAAAGGAGCCAGATAGAGAGATAAAGAAACAAATGAGGAAGGGAGATTCAAGGAGGGGTCTAACACACCAATCGCCTAGGAACTTGGGTACTTTCATTCATTCATCAAAACTACTTCTAACAATAGGAGTAGGGATGTATATAGACTACGGCCCTTCTTAGCCACTATTACCATAATAGCTTTTAATTTTAACAACCTCCCTATTGATAGACTACAATGGTAGGAGTACTTGGCTGCCCCCCTTCGAGTTAGAATGATTACGTAGCAATACGCCCTTTGAGTATCCTTGTCCTCAAGGATAGAATTGAGATCTATTTTCAAGTCGTGTTATGTGTTCTTCACTATAATTGTGAGTTTATTAGTAAATCTGTCCATTTTTTGCTCCCAATGGTGTAGTAAACCGCTGGTAGGAGACTTGTTGATGAAAATCGGACCTTTTAACTTGCAATGTTGAAGGAAAAGGAAGTTGAGTTTATATTGTCTCCTTTGTTCCGGAAATCCGTCCACATTGGAGGCCTGTCTGTAAATCAGTTTGTTGTAAGGCCGAAATTGAACATAGTGGTTTCTGATGCGAACCATACGTATGATGTAATCTATTTGCTGATCTGAAGTTATTTCTTGGCAAGTTGAAGGACTAGTTCTTGTTGATTTCTGCTGTGGATGGTGATCTTTATTGATCCAACCTGCAAAATCTGTTGGTTCCTGTGGTTGGTTCTGTTGTGCATTTGTAGTTGTATCTGCTGAGTGCCTTATTGTTGTTTGTAATTGTCCATTCGGTGGTGCCATATCTTGCAAACGTTGCTGGAGTTTTTGGTGTATGTGCTGCTGGTTGATATGTATCTGTTGATGGGACCTATGCGTCGGTGAAGGTGTACGTGAAGATGGTGGTATGTAGACTTGAAAATCGATGTGTTGCCTTGCCCATTGATATTTGAATGAAGATGGAGACATTACCTTTGTGATGTAAGGATCAAAAATATTTATTGCTTGGTCCAACCCAGGAAGGTCTGTATTTGAGAAACAGAATTGGAGGTTGTTTGGGAAGCATTGCCAATAAATACTCCCATACAACATATTCCTTGTGCTTCTAGCTTCGAATGGTGTCTTGTATCCAATGATGCTTGGCTTATCCTACTGTGGGTGAACATGTAAGTATGAGATATTGCCATGAGCTCCAAAAATGTCTGCCACTTGTTGATCATTCCCATTTTATAAGCTATGATGATCCCAAAATGCTAAGAAGCTAGTTGGCACAACAATATCTGTAAGACATTGAAGCGTTTGTGGACTTTGTAGGAGACCATGAGCTTACAGTTGTGGTAAATAAGTGATACACATGGTGGTACTACCATCACTATAGTAGTGCTGAATTGCCAATGAATGTTGGTAATGATGCCCAATCGATCAAACACCTTAGGAAGCAAATTCTGAGCTGCATACAATGCAAATTTGTTGAAACAAGCAAGAAAAATACCTGTGGCCTCCATGTGGACTTGTTGCCTGTTTGATGCATGCAGAATGTGATGTATATATGATGAATGATGGACTCGAATCTCTGAAATTCTTTCTGAATTAGGCACTAATGAATCCAAAAGTGGGCTTGGCTGAATTTAGGAAGATTAGGATTTGTTGAATGTGGTATGGAATGAAAATTTGTTTTGCAGCAACCTATCCTAGATGAAGGATCAATGGTGGTATTGGCTAAAGAATTGATGTTGTGATCAGATTGAAATTAGATTCAATGGTAGAAAGGTTGAATCATGTAAAATTGTAGCTATGGAACAGTGCAGCAATTGAAAGGTTCAAATAGAACTATGAAGAAGCAGGGAAGTATTCTATCAGGTGGATTCTGGGATTTCAGCATGAAGGTCTCTGTTGGAATTGGAATTAGTTGTAGTACTAGTCAATTGTTAGACTGAGTTGCTGAGACTAGTGCTCTGGAGATCTGTTGTTGTTGATGTAAGCTTAGAGTGGATCAGGTTGGTGCTGAATGTGGTGAAGAATTAACAGAGTATTGGGAAAAAGTTTAAAGAATTTGTGTTACTGTTGGATTTATAAAAATCCAGGAGTAAGAATTTGTGCAATAGGACAGCTCAATTGGAACTAAAGATAATTCAGTTTGAAGCCTGTTGAAGAGTGAAGGTTGGCTTCTGAACTTGAATTGAATTAAGTTCTCCTCTCTATTCTGGAGAATAAAATCGAAGATCTGAATTTGTCTATTGCAAGAGTTTTATAATAATTCTGATGTAGATCGTTGCCAAAGGAATCAAAGCTCCAGACATCATGAAGCCAATGTTATGAATGCAAAAACGTGGCTAATTCTGTTTCTGAAGAATGCTAATAACAGAATTCTGTTACTTCAGTGTTGCAGGTACTCAGACAGCTGTAACAATTCAACATATCCGATGTTGCTTTAGTAATAACCAAAACACTGTCGAATTCAGCTGCAATCAATTGATCTCAGCCCATGTGGAGCCCACTCTTCATTAGGAAAACAGCCACTTTGTTAAGATGTTGCCCTCCCATATCTATGGTTAACAAGGCATGGCTGCCCAGCTTCAAACCACTTATGTTAGAATGAGGAATTAGCAGTGACAGATCAAGACACGATTTTAATGATGCCACATATTTTCAGCCATTCAGAATTAGTCATATTGGCCTAATTCAGCAATTGTAGCCAAGTGTAACCCAATGGAACAGTAACTTTGGGTTTTGGTTTGCCAACTACCAGTTCAGATCTTTTAGCCTTGCTCTCAGGCTTCAGGTTCTTGATTTCAGAACCTTGAGTATCACTTCATAGTTGCAATGAAAAATTTGATACTCATTTATTGCCAACCCTACTTTGCTTCTGTGTATCAAGAAAAAACCCATCAAGAACAGCTTGTCAATGTTTCTGATGTGTTGTCAGTCCTTGTGCTGCAAGGTGCTGATGCTGCAGATGATAATGATACTGCAGCTTGATTCACCAGAAGGTTAGATTGTCCATGGTCACTTCTAATTTTCTGTTTGCTTTTACTTCAAAATGATCAAGTAAGAACCCAACTACTACCACAGATTATCATCACGAATTGAAGTAATGCAATTATTGAACTGTCTGAGTTCTTTGGAAGCAGATCCGGCTTCTTGCTCGTCAATGGTCTGACTGATGAAGGAATCATCTAATTTAATTGATGTTGGACTCAAGAACAGGACAAGAAGCAGAGAATTTTGGACACAATAAGTGGAATTTGGGGCTTCCAAAATTCAGTACATCATATACTTCCTTGAATAATCTTGCGCATCATACTTTGCGAGAATTCAAGAGGATATCACAAGAATCCATTACATCAGTATTTTGCTGAATTTTCACGTGTTTCTCCCCTTGGAGCATGCATTTATGAACCGATTCTTCAAGAGCACAAATCAATTTGACTTTCAAGTCTTCAAGAACAGCAAGAATTAACTTGGATTTGAAGACCAAATAAGACTTAAGCAAGAGGGTCAGACAGACTACTAAGTAAAACCGGAATTCAAGTCCAGAAAACCAGAATTCGTTTGCAGCTGGTGCTAATCATTGTTACATGAAATCTGAGATCTGAGTCTTCAAGAATACCGAGAGATCGAGATGGTTGCTATGGTACTGAATTATAGAGTCCATCTTCTGATTTTTTTTAGAACTGAAAAGAAAACAAAAATCCCAAGAACCGAGTATATGTGGTTTTGAAAAAAAAAATTGTGGAGATTTAGTGTTCAAGAACAAGATTTTTCAACGATTGGAACGAGCTCTGATACCAATTGTTATATTGTAGTTTAGATAGACTAGAATGTAACTTAGAATAAGAGGAATTACGAAGAACAAATAGAAGAATAGAATAAAAATGAGGGAGAAGGGCCAGGTAGAGAGATAAAAGAAACAAAAGAGGATGGGAGATTTTAGAAGAAGTCTAACCTACTAATGGTTTAGGAACTTGGGCACTTTCATTCATTCATCAAAACTACTTCTTACAATTGGAGTGGGGAGAGAGAGAGAGAGAGAGAGAGAGAGAGAGAGAGAGGCTACATTCCTTCTTAGCCACTATTATTATATTATAGTGTCTCTCAAGTTTAACAACCTTTCCTATTGATGACTGCTATGGTATAAGCATTTGGCCGTCCCCCATCAAGTTAGAATAATTACATAACATAGATATTTTAAGGGATCTATTTCTCACTTGTTCTGATCTCTTTTTTATCATGTCATTTGAAAGTGCCCTAAAAGGTAGTTAAAGGAGCTTTGTACATGACCACCATAGACATAATTGACTATGGAGCTTCTTATTTTTGAGACATATCCTCCTCCCCCCCCCTCTCTTTCTCTCTCCTTGCTGGTTTATCAAGAATATACAAGAAAAGTAGTTTGAATTATTGATTAATTGCTAGCAATGGCTTAGAACTGATGATTCGTTATCTAATGGATCTTTCTTTTCTAATCCTTTGTCTAAGAACTATCATTATTTGCCAAATTTATTCATATATAATGAAACATTTATATTTTTTGAAAAGCCAATTTATTTAGGACCGTGTTGTTCCACTCTTTTTTTTTTTCTATCCAAAGATTAGTCATTTGCTTTTGTGTTTTCGCATGAAAAGTGATAGGTATACCGTAACTGGGCTGGCCCAACAGTCAAAGAAGGTCCAAATAGCCTGTTGGACGGCCAATTTTAACATTGGCCCCACAGGAGGTGAAGGCCCAAATCCTGAAAGGCCCAAACGCTCGTCCGACGGTCAACGCCAGTGTTGATCGACTAAGATACAGGCGGGCGGCCGACTTACGCCTAGAACGGTCAACCCGAGCGTTGATCGAAATCACTGTAGTAACAGGCAAAAAATAAAAAGGCTTTTTACGGGCCTGGTCCACTTGAACCCACGATCCAGCAGACGGCCAGCAACGGCTCTTTTCCTGACCAGCACCTTCCACGAACTCAGCCAGCACCCAAATAGAATATTGACAAAATCAAGGTCCTTTCCATAAGGAATGCGCCAGATTTTTTCAATTTTCTACCAATTGAGACTCTCCAACGGTAGAATGCATAGGAAGGTAAGCAATTTGGAAAGCCGCTTACTGCCAGGAAGGGAAGCAATTTCAACAAGTTTGGCAACTTGCACCTCCCTGTAGAAGGAAAACCATTCAGAATGACGTAGGGAATCACACCTTCCAACCAAGGAAGATCACCTTGCTGCCCTTTAAGTAAGCCCTGGAATTCTCATTTAAGGCATACAAACTTCTACTCACACAATGCCCACAATGACAACTAAGACACAGACATACAACTCTCTGCTCTCTGCTGATACTCAGAAAATTCAAGGCATACAAACGTGCTTCTTACAGCCATTTACTGCCTCCCACCATCCAAATTCAAGAAGACGGCTTTGCCTCTCTTTTATCTGGAGATTCATACACTTTTGTACTCTTTCTTTCAATTCTCAATTCCAGTTACATTCTCAGATTTCAAAGGCTGTTTATTGACTTGAGCGTCGGAGTGTTTTCGGTGGGATAACTTTTCACCGACACATTGACCTTCTGTTCGTTTTAGTGGTGTGCAGGATCCAAACTCAGTAAACAGAACTGAAACCAAGACAAGCGGATCAGTCCGAATCTGTTCAAAGTTCAGATCTAATGACGCATCATTAGCGCCGTCTGTGGGAAGCGCTTACAAAAAGTCAACCACAATTCCTCGCAACGCTCTCTTTTCACTGCCAGGTTCATCTGTAATAGTGAATACGAGAGCCCAAGTTAGCGATCCTGCTAAAGACGCCACTTCTCCCGACCAGGACCATGTTGCTGGTATCTTGGTTAATGGGACGACAGGCGGGGCGCCAACTCTTTTCTTTCAGCGACTGATGGAGCAAATGCAGACCAACAACCGTTTGCTTCAAATACTCTGTTCTCGACACGAGCAGCTACAACAGGTGGCTCCGCTAGCAACCGTCCCTGCGTCGGCCACCAGAAAAGGTGGCTAGAGGAAAAAGAAGCTGGCCAGAAGGCCCGAAATGAATAATCCAATCCCGGCCTCTTCGCGCGCTCTCCAGGGTAGAATAGGCCTGAAGAGCGCTCTGGGAGCACAATACCGAGAGAAAGTCCGGAGAAAAAAAATTTCCGATACTCTCGGGTAGAAAATTGGAACTCAGTCCAGGAGCGAGCCTCCAGGACTGCCAGGTCCGCTGGAGGTAGTAGCCGGCCGGCTACTGGACCCTTTGGGAGCAAAACAGAGTTGAGAGTTTACCTTAACTCTAAGAGATTTGTCAACGCTGCTCGCGCAGATCCACGGGTGGATAAGATTTGGAACAGCGTGTTCAAAGACGATGAGCACGCTGTTGACCTTGATAGATCTCCTTTCACAGCGGAGATCCTAAACCGTCCACTGCCCACCAAGTTCAAGATGCCTTTCCTTGACTCATACGATGGGGGCAGTGATCCAGTTGACCATCTAGATCACTTTCGCACCCATCTAAGTTTGCAAGGGTTGGAAGACTCAGCAATGTGCCACTGCTTCCCATTCACGCTAAAGGGAGATGCCCGCATCTGATTTCATCACTTCCCTTCAGGCACCATCAACAGCTTCCGAGAGCTCACATATCTCTTCCTTGCTCAGTACGGCTCGAGCTGACGAGAAGAAAAGCAACCGTGGCACCTCTTCCACATCAAGCAGAAGTCAAGAGAGAACCTATGGAGATTTCTGAACTGCTTTATGGTAGAGGCGAGGAGAATTTTCCGGATCACGGAGAAGATAAAATTGGGCAGTTTTATCTCCGCGCTGACTTACGGGAATTTTTTCAAGCACCTGGCCCACAAGAATCCCTAGGCCTTCTGAGAGGCGGAGTCAATCACCTGAGCCTATGCAGCGGCAGATGAGGCCAACGAAGCAAAACGCTCAGAACAGGCAGATGAGCCTCGATCATTCCCTGGAGAAAGAAAAAGAAAATACAGCGGCAGTGATTACTCCCGCTGCCAGAATGCAGAGATTACGAGCCCACCAGCTTTACGCCCCTGACGGACACACGCTCAAATGTCCTCATGCAAATCCGCAGGAAAAAATTCTTGAAGTACCCAAAACCATTGAAGAAGGACACTGAAAACCAGTTGAAGTACTGCGACTTTCACCGCTCTGTTGGACATTCTACTGAAGATTGCAAGATATTACAGAGAGATTGAGGAGCTGATTCGCAGGGGCCACATCACCAAGTTCATCAAGGGCCCTGGGCAGAATTTTGGAGCAGCTAGCGGAGAATGGCAGGAGTCGTCTCCTCCCCGAAACCGGGTTGCGGTAAGGGTGGTTAATATGGTCACCACCCGACCTGCCAAAAACTCAGCCGACGACAAGGAGCAGCAGATTGGGAGGAAGAAGCAGTGCACGGTGGACAATACCATTAGCTTCAATGATAATAATTTGACTCATGTGATGTCCCCCATGCTGACCCCCTCGTATCCGTGCTCGTTTCAAACAGTAGTGTCGACTACCAGTTGAAGCGAGTGTTTATTGATAATGGTAGTTTAAATGATTTGCTTCACTTGGATGTATTATTTAAACTAGGTTTAAAAAAGAACGAATTAAAACCTGCCGAGGGGCCATTATATGGCCTTGATAATGAGCCAGTGTCTGTCTAAGGGACAATCCAACTAGAGGTTACTTTGGGTACGTATCCAAAAACAGCGAGTCGAATATTCACCTTCTTGGTGGTCGACCTGCCCTCTATTTAAACGCTATACTAAGCAGACCGTGCTTGACAGTGTTCGGGGCAGTCACCTCAATTTCACACCTCAAGATGAAGTTCCCAACGCCTTACGGTATAGGAGAGGTGTTAGGCAACCAAGTTACTAGGCGGACATGCTACATGTCTCAGGTTGTCCTTAGCGGCAGCACTAGAACAGTTGAAAAACTCGATCATCGAGATGAGACAATCCTACAGCAAGCGCAGTCTGGCAAAGCTACAGATCTAGTCCCAATAAACCCGGATGAACCGGAAAGGTGTGTACAGATCGGTGGCTCCCTCCTTGGAACACTGCACGATGAGTTGATCATGTTCCTGCGATGGAATGCTGATATTTTCACGTGGACTCCAGCAGATATGTCTGGGATTCTGGATGAGGTGATGGTCTACAAATTAGGCCTTGATCCTGGCTGGAAGCTCGTCAGGCAGAAGCGGAGAAATCACTCCGTAGAAAAACTGATCGCCATCCAAGAGGAGGTGAAGAAACTGCTGGACGCAGGATTTATTAGAGATGACCCAACAGGAGGTGAAGGCCCAAATCCTTAAAGGTACTAAACGCTCACCCGACGGTCAATGCTAGCGTTGACCGACTAGGACACAGGCGGGCAGCCGACTCGCGACCAGAACGGTCAACCCGAGCGTTGATAGGAATCATTGGAGCAACAGGCCAAAAATAAAAAGGCTTTTTACGGGCCTGGCCCACTTGAACCCACAATCCAGCGGATGGCCAGGTACGGCTTTTTCCCTCACGAACTTAGCCAGCACCCAAAGAGGATATTGGCAAAATCAACGCCCTTTCTATAAGGAATGCGCCAGATTTTTCTAATTTTTTACCAATTGGGGCTCTCCAACGGTAGAATGCATAGAAGGAAGGTGAGCAATTTGAAAAGCTGCTGACTGCCAGGAAGGGAAGCAATCTCAGCAAGTTTGGCGACTTGCACCTCCCTGTAGAAGGAAGGCAATCCAGAACGACGTAGGGGATCACACATTCCAACTAAGGAAAATTATCCTGTGACCCTTTAAGCCCTGGAATACTCATTCAGGACATGCAAACTTCTACTCACGCAATACTCTTGACAATAACAAAGACACAGACATACAACTCTCTGCTCTCTGCTGACACACAGAAAACGTAAGGCATACGAACGTACTTCTTACAGTCATTTACTGCCTTTTTACCATCCATATTCAAGATGACGGTTTTGCTTCTTTTGCATCTGAAGATCTACACATTCTTATGCTCTCTCTTTCAATTCTCAATTCCAATTACCTTCTCAGATCTCGAAGGCTGTTTACTGACTTGAACGTCAGAGTGTTTTTGGTGGGGTAACTTCCCGTCGACACATTGACCTCTTGTTCGTTTTAGTGGTATGTAGGATCCAAACTCAGCGAATGGAGTCGGAATCAGGACAAGCGAATCTGCTCGAATTTATTCGAAATTCGGATCCAAGGATGCATCAAAAGGTAAAGGATAAATGTGATATAATTTTACATTTGTTTATTGACAACAAATTCAATACCAAATTAGCTGCTGTCCTGTTGATATTTCAGATTTGGGGTATTTAGATGCCAAATGATGAGCTTTATATGTTTGTTTCAGAAATGTCTGAATTCAGATATTATGAAACTTGCCTACATTTTAAAAAGCCCTAAGCTCTGGAGAACATGTAGAAATGATGGCGGCCTTAAAAAAACCAAATACTGATATTTTTCGATATCACGACAAATTGACAATATATTGTTATATCGTCAATATATCAGTAATTGTTTCTCTTCAGGATTACAATTCATAGAAAAATTTTTATTTATGATATATGTAACACTAATGCGTATTGGCTCATATATCATATAACAATATGATAGTCATCGATGTTAATATTGATACTAATATTTTTGTTCATGCTGATTTAGGGATCTATTCATTTTTATCTTTGTGTTCCTACTCTTGATTGCATAGTAAATTGTTGAGAGATATGTGCATTTGATTTGCATACTATTGTTGAAATAGAAGAGGACATTATGTAACAAATAGATGAAAAATATCGATACATCAGTCATGCTAGTATCGGTATCGATTATAGCCTTGCGATATGTTAGTGTCTGATGCAGATTGTTTTTGAAGCACAAAAAAGTGTGTTAGAAATTTATCAGAAGATATATAAGTCAATGTATATATACAGTTGATGTAGTAAAATATCGCGATTTTGTTAATATATTAAAAAATATTAAAATCAATAGCCTATTAGTGATATGTATTGACTGATATTAACTCTATTACCATGACTATTGGTAACTTGGCAATACGGTGCATTGATGTGGTGGGCACCACAGTTATTGTGGTCACTTAATCCTCTTAAACTGCAATTTGGGATTTGCAATCGATTTGATCTATTTGTTCGTAGAATTATTTACTTGATTGCAGGCATTTTTAAAACACATC
>JAODPA010034130.1:0-12327 GCA_025585075.1 Nepenthes mirabilis | reverse complement strand
TACCATAAAAATATAAAAATAATTTTCTTGTGTTTTATAAGTGGTATAGAGCTCCCAAACACCGACTGCTATCGTTGGCTGTAGTCTGCCAAGAGGACCAATTAGAGCCGTCAGATCTAGGGCATCTAAAATCCTCGACGGTTTTAATTCTTCGCCTCAGCAACGAACCAGACGCTCCATTCATCTGAAGAGTCGGGGAAGTGGAACGCACAGGAGCTTCGGTCGCCCGAATATGGTGCAGCGCCTCACGTACCGAAAGCGCCATAGCTATGCCACCAAATCAAATCAGCACAGGGTCGTCAAAACCCCTGGTGATTTTCTCTTTACTTAAATCTTCACTCTCATATGTGCTTATCGCACTGGCTTAACAATCTGTGAGAACTATCTTCCATGATTGCGTCAAGAAATGTTTTTTTATTTACTGTTTAACACTATTCGTTGCTTAGATGCGCTGTTGCTATTTCCTTGTTTAATTGTGAGCTGTCAAAAGAATCTCGTTTTTGTATTTCTCCTATTTAATCATTCTTTTCTCAGTTGAATTTTCTAGGTCAAATTTTATCTCGGTTGTTTGAAAAAAATGATTTTTGTGCTCTTGTTATTACTGCCACCACCACATGTAGTTGATGCGTTATGTTTGAGGCTTAGAACTAACTTACTTGGTAACCGGGCGTAAGTCATATTACATATATTTCACTGAACCTCTCTGTGTATTTTAAACCTGATTGTTCCAGAATCGAGGGTTTATCCGAAGTAGAGATGACCTGACTAGGGGCTCGATCCGGATAGTTTGGTCCTTAGCCTTGTGCGCCACAAACTAAAACAGTGATGGGTCTCATGTTGTGTTCTCGGGAAAATCCATTCGATGAATTAAGTCAGTCCAGAAATTTACCTACTTCTTTGGTCCGGGAAGCAAAACTGTTATTTTTGACCTTGGAAGGGGCCGAGTTTGTAGAGTGGAGCTCGGTTGGGAACCGTTGCTGGTATGTGCTAATTCCTTTTGGCTGATGAACGATGGAGACTCAGTTAGTTGCTTGTTGGAGTAGCTGTAGAATTCCAATTCTGGTAGAGTGGAATACTCAAGAAGAATGTAATACACTGCTTAAGAGAAGCACCCAATTTGGAGATGAATGATGATTTCATCTAAGTGTGGAATGGATACAGATTTCTGAATAATGGCTTGTTTTTCTCTCTAATGAGAGTGTTTGATTGTATTTATAGCAAGCTGTTGGTCCATGTTGTCTCACATCTATTGGCTGCACACCCATGGTGCAGGGAAGTACATTTATTAGTGGTCCCCACTGGAAGCCGCAGGGGAAACCCATTTGGTGCTGCCCACCGGCTCACTTTCCAGAGACGCAAGGTATGGTTTCTGGCTTGACACGCAGGTGGTGAGCAGGCGAGGCACGGGGCGCTTTGCATTGGCTATAGTTGATGCACCTAGCTGGCTAGTGGGTCCCATTAGCCAGGCCATGGTCCCATTAGCCAGGCCACGGTCCCATTGCAACCTTACCTTGTTATTTTCAGAATGCTTTTTCCGACAGACCCATAAGTTGGTGGCTGTGAAGGGTTTAATACAAGTCGGTTAAGTGTTACAAGCTAGGATGCTTAGAGTGTCGGTCCTTTACCCACCGAAACTCCAACCTGATTAGGCATGTATTTGGATCCAAGGTGCTACAAAACCCAACAAAACCAATGTAGTTTAAAAAGCAATTTTCCTAAGAAGAGCACCCAGATGTAATGAGTTGTGCCCTCATCTTTGATGTATTCTTGAGGCTCTGACCTGTTTGATTGGACAAAAAATGTATTCAACAGAAGACTTTTTCCCACTGGCTTTTTTCTTGTGGAATAGTAGGTGCTTCTGAATTTCTTTAGTTTGATGATTGCATAAAATTATTATTCCCAAAGGACACTGGTTGTTTTATTTAGATAATTATTCATTCAGCAGTTGATCTTCTACATGGTTTTGGGATCATGAATGTGTAGGAGGATTTGGTGTTGGCTATTTTTGTTGCAGTGATAGATCAAAATATTGGTATTAGTGTCGGTCGTAGTTGTATCGGTATCGGGTATATCGGATAATATGTATTGGTATTAGATATATTGAATTAATTTTTTTTTTTTGAAAAGCATAGGATGTCAGAATGTATCGGCCAATTCTAAAACATATCATAATATTATCGCGATATCAGGGCCCCCAATACCATGCATATCGATCTATATGTATCATATCGATTGATATTTGTATCAATGGTCGTAGTAGAAAAGGTAGTGTTAGGCCACAAAGAATGGTGGAAAATTAACTCCTTTAATGAAGGAAATTTAATTTTCCTCTCATTGAAAAATGACCCCCCCCCCCAAAAAAAAAAAAAGAAATTTTCCTCCCTCTAAGGAAGAGGAAGAGGTGAATCTATAAGAAAAATTTCCGTCCAACAAAATGGAGCTTAAATAATGCATTCTTTTAAAGTCTATCATATCTTCTGTTCGCATTCTTCAGCTTGATGATTAACACTATCATGTCTTGCGCACTCTATTATTCTTATCGTTGGAATTTGTATGTGATTTAGGTGGAAAGCTTGTATACCAGAGTACAAAGAAGAGAGCCAGTGGACCTAAGTGTCCTGTTACTGGAAAGAGAATTCAAGGGGTATGTAATGCCATTTATCAAATTGATTGTTATTTCGTATATGCCAACCGTTGTTGCATATGCTTCTTGATAGATTTTAAAGCCATGAGATTTGTGCCTTCGTGTGTGCTGATCTGTAGTATACTGCATAAGCTAGAACTATTCAAATCCCTTTTTGAAGTGCATAATGAAATTGATCATCTGTGCTTATAATAGATTGTTGTCTTATCTATTCGTGTTTGGCATATTTGGTATTTGATGTGTCCCTAGATAAAATTTACTAAACGAATAAGAGAGCCATTTGATCTCGCCCAGTAGATTGAATTGAAGCAGGTCCAATCTTCGTTACTGTGAGCCTGGATCTTACACATTACAACTAACAAATTGGGAGCTACTTAGAGGGTGTGTTCAACTGGGAGCCGCTTGGAGTTGCGGTTGTAGAGGGCTTTAGGAGTTCTCAATGCGTGTGGGCACCTAAGACTCAAGAATGTTCTTCATCTTCAGGAGCTGGATGCTCGCTTGCTTGCTTGGAGGGTTTAGAGTTTAAATCCCCTTTTTCTGGAAGGAGAGATGTATTCAGAAAGGGAGCGTAGGTAGCCAGCCTTAAGGGCTCCACGTCCCTATGGTCGTGAGAGGCTGACATCCATGCCTGTGATCATGGGTTGCAGGCGCTATGGTCCTATACCTCTTGGTAGCCGTCATCATTCCCCCACCGTTGGTACTTTGCATCGTCCGAATCCCCTAGGTGATAGGTAGGTGGCTGCCACCTATGATCCCTACTCCTGCAATCACCTGGGACCACATGATGACAGAGGCTGATGGATTTATGTGCTTAGTTGGAGAGGGCTGAGCTGCGTCCATGGAACCATCTAGTGGGTTGGCTTAACAGCCTATACACTGCTGTGCAGGCATGAGATGCGCAACTTGGGCCCCCACCACCGCGTGTAATGGATTTTGAGGCTGAGGAGAGCTTCTTGCTGGGCTACTGCCCATTGATCCATCGTCCTTCTGCAAGTCGGGCTTTGGGCTGGCCCATGGACTACCGGACCTGTCACTGGCCCCCCATATCGAGAGACTTGACTTGTTAACTCCCAGCATGTGCACCGATGGGACGTCAACTATAGGTCTGCACGCTTTCCTTCCCCTAGCACGCTCCTTCTAAGGTGCTTTGTAGCCTTGCTCTGTTCGGCAAGATTTGGTTTTGATTTGAATCTCTGTTGTAGGCGATTCCCTGTCGAGGACGATTTTTTGGTGTCAACACAATCTTCTCGGGTTATCGTTGGGTGATCTCCTCCTTCAATTGTAAGTGGAGGGGCTCTCTACGCCTCGCATCTTAGAACATCACCCTACACTACTAAAGAGTGGGTTTGCCTGGAGCTGGCATGGAGCCTACGCAGCCACAAGCCGGGATCAGTGGAGACTCTCGCCCAACGTTCGAAGTTGACGTCTGAAGATGTGTTTGAAATCTATATTGGTTATCCTCTTTTACATGAGAAATTGCCATGGTTTCCCTCTTTCATACCTGTCCCATGCCTGAACTTGTATTTGAATGAGCAAGGGCTTGGGTGGTTGTTCTCTATCCCACCCCCCAGTGTAGGGCGGTTCCCTCTGTGGTACTGCTCCCGATTTTGGGAGGACGGAGGGTTTTTTCTCTTGCTCGTCTGGAATGTGTTGTTCTTAGAATTGAGATTTCTTTCTGGGGACAAGAGTCTTTCTCATTTTTCTTCTTTTTGCTCTCCGCGGAGCGGGATGTGCTAAGTGTTGGGACCTTTCTTAGTGGCCGAGAGCTTTTTCCGATGCTTGCCCTTGAGTCGGATTAGCTTCCCTCTGGGGATTGTCTCCTTCCTTTGAGCGCTTGTCTCCGGGTTGATTGTAGTCGGGTCGTTGCTGCATATATTTTTGTTTTTTTCTGAGTTGTACGTCCGCTGTTGTTTGCTTGTACATTGTAAGAGGAATTAATGAATAAGACTACCGAGTATCATTTGCCTTTATTGTATGGCTCCAGTATTCTTGCATGATGTGAATAGTTGAAGCTTTTAATCTTGATTTTCTCTTATCTTTTTTCTTTCCCACAACGTCTAATATTTTGACAAGCGGATCATCTGACAATCCGACTGGCAATAGTTAATCCCAAACGTTTGGTTAGGATTTAATTAATCGAACTAGTCTTGGGCTCGTCAGGATCGCACATTGCCAGTCTGCCATCGTGTCAGAAAAAGAGGTGTGTCAGGGCATCATTGCCCGCACTGTGCCGCCTGCTCGCCGGTCTAGGCCTCAGGCCGTTAGGCTATCAGCATGCTATGGGGGAGGTGAAGTGTCTATTGATATAACTGACCCAACGGAAGGATGCGCCACGGCATTCTGCGATGCATGTACATGTCGGGTCATCGTTGTGGGTGCGCCTCTTCAATATCTGCAAATGACGCCGTTTCTGAGCTAAGGCTGTGGCTATTTAAGCCTTGTCCCATAGCCATTTTTGCGTGTTTTCGATCTTGGAGTATCTTTGCCCTGGTTTGTCGTTGTCTTTGACTTGCGCCACATTACAATTGGCTCCCAGGGGCATCGTTGATATTCCATCCATCATCACTGAGAGAGCAATTTTGTCTCTGTACAGCAAGTATTATATTCCGAACACTGTACGGTATAGGGTGCCTGGTGCTGATGATGCGGTTGGCTCACCTCGTTGAGGGTGCATAACCATCTACAAGGGACATCTAAAAGCTGATCTTTGCATACCTTTCATGAATGAGTTGTGTGAGATCTTGAGGGTGCTGGAAATCCCTATGGCTGGCCTCCATCCAAATGCTGTTCGGTATCTGGTGACCCTATGCGTATTTCTTCGCACGAAGGGTCACTCCATTGATGCTTGGTCCATGAAGGTGATCTTCCAATTCAACCAAAAGGCTGACCGAGTCTCCTTCACTCCCCATGCGAAGTTCAAAATTAGCGGGAGGAACCCAAGCTCGATAAAGGGCTAGAAAGAGCGCTTTTTCTTCGTGGCAGTTGATGCTGACTAGAAAATCTTAAATAAATGGGGTAGGGTCAACAATGTTTATGGTGGTGACGTCCTAAAGGATGAATAGTGGAAGGCACAATTATAGACGAGGCTTGTCGAGGAGTACGTTGACGTCTTGTGCCACACTAGCCACTAGGTCTCCGAGAGTGCGCTGGATGATGTGCAATGGGAGGTCTTAACAGAGGGGGATGACGCCTCTGCTGCGCTGTCCCATCATTCCAAGAGAAAACAGAGGGACTCGCTTTCTCAGGATCCTCCTGAGCAGGCTTCTCGTGAGGTAGTTCCTCCATCGCCCACCCTTTTTGAGAAATGCTAGAGGATTGACGCGGCTTGTACAAAGGCGCCTACTCTTGTTGCTGGAGAATATTTATAGGGCTAGGCTTGGATGACTGTTCATCGAACGACCTAGACTTTGGCGAATCATCTAGAGAGGCTGAGGGCAATGATCCCCTAGTGAGTATTGCTGCTGGAATGGGGGACCGATTGGTCAGCAAGCCGGGCGAACTGATCGTCGCTGCGGCCACAACCAAGCGTAGGATCCTGACCCTAGTGGCTTCTTTTTTGGAAGTATTTGCTTCTGCCCCTCCAACCATTTTTGCAAAGGAGGGTGCTGGTAGCGGCCAAGTATAGGAAAAAGTGGCCAAAGATGACCTTGAGTCTGGGGATGTGGCCAAGGGGGCGCCCCGCTTGAAAGTACCGACACCTGAGCCCCCGAGCTTTTTAGGCGCGCTTGCTTCTCCTCCAGGCTTTGAGGTATCTCTTTCTTGCCATATGCAACCTCTGAGATCCTTACCGCTTCCGATTGGAATTGGAGCTGAGGATTCTCTTGGCTTGTCACATCAGGGAAGGCCATCTTATAGTGAGGTATCATCGTCGCGAATTTCTTTCGTTTTGCGACCTTGCTTTTTAGAGCCGTTTTCGATTGGCCGTTACTCTTTGCTTGACAGATTCAGGAAGTACTTTGCTTGGTGGAGGAGGCAATGTTTTGGTTGGAAGTCGAGATCTCTCGGCTATTCCAGTCACATGTCAACCTCGCCGTGCTGGAGGACACGGAGCGCCGAATAAACGTTGCTGTTGCGAAGGCTCTGCCGAGTGAAGAGCGGTCTGCCTATTTCAACCGGGTGCTGTTTGAGTCAGAGGCGAAATCCAAAGATCTTAAGGATGATAATTACTGAATGCAGAATCAGATCGTCTTGCTTAAGGATGAGCTCTGGGAGATTCAGAGCACTCGGTTAAGGATCAAATCGCCTTGCTTAAGGATCAGACCACTTCGACATCCAAGGAATGTCGGAGCTCGATGCTAAGGTGGCCTGGTGGACTTTCTGGAGACAGAAGGGGTTGCGACACGCTTACCCTGGGGACCCTCTACCTTAGGATTGCCACTTGGGTCATAGACATAGGCTGCGCTATTGTTTTTCTTGGACAAGCTGTCTTTGATGTACATTTTGATTCTTTAATATATCAACTAGATTGGTTTAATCTCTTTAATCACTGTTATTGATGCCTTTGAGTTTATGTTGGCTTGTCTCTACCCAACATTGGTTCTGCTTGCCATTCCCAATTGAGCGCTCCCCTGCAAGCGCATCTCCAAGCTGTTCCTAGTTGAGCGCACTCTAGGAGCCTAGCCCTTTGTCAAACACTCAATCCCCTTACATATGCTCCTGCACATTATCTTCTCATCCTATTATCTTTCCATTTCGCTAAGAAGGATTTCTAACTTAAGAGTCAGTAAAAATAAACTGGGAAGCGAGTCCCACAATCTTCTAACCTCTTGTTCGTTAGTTGTGATGTACAGGATTCAGGCTCATAGTGACAAAAACCGGACCTATTTCAGTTCAACTTGTTGGACGAGATCAAGCGGCAAGTTGAACTGATAGTATCGATAAGCTTATAAGCTTATATCTTAAGAAAACTCTCGGGGCTAAAGTTTTGGTATCTGATACGTATCGGGTATTGACAATCTCCCGACACGTGTCGGGCATATTTTGACATGTGTCCAAATTATTATTATTATTTTTTAAATTCGAACACGTTGGACATGCTTGGAACACGTTTTTGGATGCATTTTTATTTGGAGATTTTACTTATATTTTTTATCTTTTGGCAATTATAAAGTACAAAGCAATAAAGTAAAATATAGATGTTGATAAATATATAAAATCTACTATGTTAAATTTTATNTTTGGAGATTTTACTTATATTTTTTATCTTTTGGCAATTATAAAGTACAAAGCAATAAAGTAAAATATAGATGTTGATAAATATATAAAATCTACTATGTTAAATTTTATCATAATTTTGTTAAGTTAAATCATATTGCTCTACTATAATAAAATGTTGAAGATATTATAACATAACTCATTTACATTTGCTCAATTGTTTATGTCCATAATAAATTTTTTGGTGTGAAGAAACAAGTAATATGTATATTGATTGCTAATTTAATATGAAATAGTATTGCGCATTAATAAAAAAAAAACTATGGTTCTAGTTACTGTATCCCCAACGTATTGTGTCATCATTTCTAAAAAGTGGCATGTTGGTGCCGTTGTTGTTGCGTCATTTCCGTGTCTATGTTTCTTAGCTTATATCAATTATATATGATTCTGATTAGATCTGTGGGATGCATTGTAGCTAGAAATTGAGTTATTGCCACTCTTAGTTAGGGGTTAGGATCTGCATAGGTTGCTCAGAGGATCAGAATTTAGTAAGAGGACTTCAATTTTCGGATTTCAGATGCATAATATTTGATGCTTGCCGTTTTATTTGGTCATCGACTTTGCAGTTCTTGATCCAGAGAAAGTTGAAACTGTAAGGGTGTGTTTGGATCAACACACACACGCGATAGAAATTAGTAAAAAATGGAAAAAAAATATTTTCTTTCTATTGTTTTGATGTTATGAAAATTCATTTTGGAAAGAAAATAATTTCAAGGAAAGCATTTTCTTTGTTTTAGTTATCAAAGAAAAATTAAATAGAAGACAAATACGTGCCTTTAATATGAAATTTTGATTATTTTCTATCTATTTTTTTAATTTTCACTTGATTTTAAATGGAAAATTATTTCTAGTATAACACCAACATTTTTACATATTTTTCAATGCTATTTTTTTCTTTAAATTTTTCATCCAATCCAAGTAGCGAAAAACCATTTGATTTTGATGCATACCTGTATCTAAATTTTGAACAAATTCTGGTCGATTTGATCGTCTGGATTCAGCTCCGTTCACTGAGTTTGGACCCTATACATCACTATAACAAATAAGAGGTCAGGTGTCGGTGGGAGGTTATCCCACCGAAAATATTCCAACACTTAAGTAAGTAATCGGCCTTCGAACTTTTAAGAAGGTAAAGATGAATGCAAGCAATGAGAAGATGTAGAGTGTTTGTAATGGAGGTTTGATTCTCGATGTGAGAGGTTTTCTATGGCTCGTGAGGAGCGCTGTCTCTCAGCACGGTGTTCACAAAGAACGTAGTAAGAGAGAGAGAGAGTTGGAGTTCTGTAAGCGTGGAAGCTTTTAGAACTGTCAAAGTGCTACGTGAGCTTATGAGAGCTTCTTTTTAGTAGAGAAATGAGCCTCTATAATCTGAGAAGTGAACGTGCCCTGGAGTGAAGACTTCATGGGCTTTTATAGATGAGATGCTGGGCGGCCTTCCTTGAGCAGGAAGGCTTGATTCCAACATCCTGTTGGGATTGCTTTCTTTCCTGGCATGGAGCTTTAATGGCGGTAATGGTTCTAGGGATTACTCGTCTTCCATCTGTGCTTTGTTACTGTTAGGGTTTGCTGTGAGCCGGAAGAGAAAATCTAGCGCTTTCCTTATGGGACGTACGTTGAATCTGCTAGTATACGTTACAGTGAAGATTGCCTTCTGGGAGGGCGCGAAATCAGGAAAGAGAGCCGTTGCTAGTCGTGTATGCAGGTGTGGGCCCAACTGGACTTGGCCCACGTGAGGCTTGTTCACAGGCTGGCCTACTGCGGTGCTTCCGGTCAACGGAAATGTTGACCATCTCTGGAAGCCTGTTGACCGCCAAACTTGATATTTCATTGGGTCAACGCCTGGCGCTGACCATTCAGGCGCGCCTATGAGCCCTTGTGGATTTGGGCCGTTTTTCTTTCTTGGGCGAGCCCACTATGGGCGTTCCCATCAGATTTCATTTTTTTTAATTCTATCATATCTTTTTTAATTCAAATATATTCTTGATATGCCTTGGAAATTTGGATTGATGTACGAATTAGGGAGCCGTCTTGTATCGCTTAAACATTCAAACAATCACTGGTCTGGTCTTCGTAACTCTGAATCTGGATCCTGTACATCAAAACAAAACAAATTGGGAGGTAAGAGGTATACAGGACTCACTCCCTGGTACGTCATTCGATACTCAATTCAGTGATCTTTTTATTTAGATGCGAAAGATATAAGGAAATAGATGTGAGAATTTAGAGATGATGCAGATTAATGTATCTATGGATGGCAATACTCTTTTTTGTGTACTTGTCTGGTTGAGTGGCTTTTGTTTTCATGCACTGGTGTGGCTGAGTGACTGCCGTCTCAAGAACTCGGATTGATATATGAATTAGGAAGTCAACTTGTCTTGCCTGAACGTTCGAACAATGATGGATTTTGTCTTCATAATTTTGAATTTGGATTCTATGCACCATAACAAAACAAATTGGAGATAAGAGGTATACGGAACTCACTCCCTATTATATCTTCCGACGATCAAATTAGTTATCTTTATATTCAGATGTGAGATATGAAAAAATGGATGTGAGAATTTAGAGATGATGGGGATTAGTGTATGCATGGAGGGCAATGTTTCGTTTTGTACACTCATCTGACTGAGTGACTTTTTTCTCCTCTCATTTTTCCCTTTTCTCTGTGGAAGAGGGTTTTTTTATAGTAAAAGGTGTCGCTTAGTTGGTTGGAGCTTGGAATCGATACGTGTGCTTGATACCACTTCAAAACAGTTGTGAGGGACGTTATTTGTATGTGTAACGGTCATTTTAATTCAGTAGCAAAACTGTCAGGCTGCCTACTATTGGATCGACTTAGCCACTCTCTGTATCCGGCCATTAAACAAGTCATTATAATCATTTAATATCTGGCTGTTCAGATCGTGCTCGGTTTACGCGTTCGTGTACTGTTGTTTTATAGGCTCTGTGGTGTTTTCTCTGCTGTCTCCATATATTTAATGTAATAGGTGAGGATGTCCTTGGTCGATTTACATTTTAATTTTACAAATCTGTATGCCTGCCTTTTCTGATCCATTCAATACGTGCAGGTTATTTTCCATCGATTACGTCCTGTAATTTGTATTAGAATTCTTTTGTATCAGCCTACTCAGTTAATTCAATAGCTTTTATCCTAAATTTGTGTGTGGTGCCTCTTAACATTGCGCGACGTGTCTTTAAACCCATTTGCTCCGTCAACAGATCCCTCATTTGAGGCCAGCTGAATACAAGCGAAGCAGGCTACCCAGAAACCGGCGGACGGTAAACCGTGCCTATGGAGGCGTGTTGTCTGGAGGAGCTGTCCGAGAAAGGTTTGTTATCGTATGATTCTTGCGTCGGGGACAATTTTGTGTTGATATCGCCCCGCCCCCCTCCATGTTTATATTTAAAAATATTGCGATAATATTACGATATATTTTTATATCAGCTACATATCGCAATATATCTACTGATATGACCCCCTCGGTTTATGGTTTTCAAAAATATTTTACCTTTTAATATATCTAATACCGAAATTATCTTCCATGGTCGGAGCTAACGATGGTCATATGCGATGCTTAGAAACTGACCCCTGAAACTGTTTTTTATTTTTTTTCTGGCAGGATTATTCGGGCCTTCTTGGTGGAAGAGCAGAAGATCGTGAAGAAGGTTTTGAAGATTCAGAGGGCCAAAGAAAAACAGGCTGCAAAGACCTAAGAAGGGTACAAAAGTTACTGCATTTCCATATTTCTCTGATTCAATAGAGATTTTGTCTTCTTAAATAGATTATGATGGAGGGAATTATATTTTCGATACTGCTGTGAGGTGATTATTATTATCACTTCAATGAGTATTTTTGTCTTCCCGGTTCGTATTTGCCCAACAGAACTATATATAATATTGCCAGATATGAATTCGGTCCAGCTATCAGCAGGCAAATTTTCAAGTTATACAATATCTGAACTGTTGCAGAAATATCTGATTATTGCGGCGGCTAAATCGATCTGGTCTGTATTCAAAATTGACAGTCGAAATTGTAGGTATAGGTGAACGGAGTAGCTCAGTTTAGACATTTATAAAATGGGCGTACGCTAAACGAAGGACTCGTTTGCTTTTCACCAGCCACCACCGTTTATCTCTTCATCCTCCATCTGGTAGGGTTGTTGCCGCCGCCACTGTCGCTGCCACCATCATTCCCTCTTTTAAAATGGGTGAACTGAGTAGCTCAGTTTAGACATTTATAAAATGGGTGGATGCTAAACGGGCTCATTTGCTTTTCACCAGCCACCGCCGTTTATATCTTCATCCTCCATCTCGCAGGTTGTTGCCGCCGCTGTTTCCGCCACCATCGTCCCCTCTTTTAAAATTTCCAGTAAGTGTTTCTTTCCTTGTCATGTTGATTTGGAATCCTAAGCCGAGCTCCTTTAATTGTCAGGATCTCAGTAATAAATAATACGTTGTTTTGCCCTGTTATT
>JAODPA010034119.1:0-12326 GCA_025585075.1 Nepenthes mirabilis | reverse complement strand
TGATCTAAAATTATATTAATAATATCAAATTTAAATTTAAAAAAAATTAAGTATTAAAACTCTCCCATTCACATAAAATTTTATCCTCAAAATTTACATACATTGATAATTTAATAAGTAGGGTAATATTTTTCAGATTTTGTCCTCACATTTATAAGTTGCCTCTTCAAATGAATAGTCCTTCCAAAACACCTTAACTAAAAGAATCACCTTAGCATGTATTAGATTTTCATCAATTTTCAATGATTCATATTCTACGAGGTGCGAGGGATCAAATATCTACTTCTATAGTATCGAAAAATGAAAAATGTTGTGAAAATCTAACATAATAGGTGATAATGCTAATCCATAAGACACATTTTTGACTCACTGTAATATCTCAAATGACCTGATAAACCTCAACTTCAATTTTTTTTTTATCCCAAATTTTGAAATTTCTTTTCTCAAATATACATTTAATGACACATGATTGCTGACATCGAAATTTAATTTAGATCTCCATCAATTAGTATAGTTCTTTTAACAACTTTGAGCAACTATCAAATGATCTTGAATTAATTTAATATTATTGGACGTATCCTAGATAAATTCAGAGCCTAGAAGTTTGTGATCGCTGATTTCTTTTCAATTGATAATAGGCATACATCTCCATCCATATAAAGTCCCAAATTGGGCCATCCCAATATTTAATTAATAACTGTTATTATAAATAAATTTAATTAACGACAAATAATTATTCTAATTTTCTTTTATGTCCAAGACAGATACACTCGATATATCTTCTAAAATTTGGATTGTCCTTTCCAATTGTCTGTCAACCTGGGGGTAAAATGCCTACTTAATTTTAAATTTGTACTCAATTATTTATGCACACTCTCATAAAATTTTGATGCAAATATTGGGTCTCTATTAGATACAATTGAAATAAGAACTTCGTGTAACCTCATAATTCAATTGATATACAGGCACACTAAACAATCTCTAGAAAATATCATACTCACAGAGAGAAAATGAGTTGATTTTGCTAATCTATTCTCAATCATCCAAATTGAATTATAATTTTTTGCCATCTTAGACAAATTCAAAACAAAATCAATCGTAATGTACTCTCATTTATAGTTAGTAATAGGCAAAGGGTGCTAAATCGTAGAAATTTTCTATGTTCAGCCTTAATTTGGCAGCACACCGTACATCTCATCATATAAGTCACAATTTCCTACTTCAAAATCCTCTATCAGAACTGGACGAATGGTATATTTTGTTCTATTGGCCTCTTTCAAAATCTCTGTGACAGAACAAATTTTTTTTTTTCTCAAAAGTTTCCGTCAAGATAGAAACAGGATAACTTATAAGCACACAACTAACAATCATTCATAAATCTTCCTACAACAAGCCTACACAGGATCACATGTGCCATCCATAGCATAAATCTATAAAAGCGTTAGCTACACTAACAGTTCAATAACGATATGCCGTCTAGGACCTGTACAGTATATCCAAAAGTTTAGAGCGGAAGCTAAACTAATAACTTGCAGAAGCATAGTTTTCCTTTTTACTATCTCATACATCATGCATTCTATACAAAATTCACATATCCAGGAACATCCATAAATACAATATCAGTATACAAAATCGCATGATCAGACATGTCTTTACGTGAACTGCTCTCCCAAAATAGCTCCCAAAAAAAAGCTTCAGGTCCTAAAAAATCTTCAAGATTTCCTTCGGTCGCTCTTTCTCATCGGGCACTAACACTTCTGTCTCATTTGGAGGGAGAGAAAAATAATAAAACAGTGAGCCGGGGCCCAACAAGGTACATGCACATGAGTAGGAAAATAGTGATACAGAACGGTCATGTAACTATATATAAATAGAGCGGTTAATCAGAATATAATCCAGGAAATTGAGAAAACATAATTTGACGGTATTAAACTTCAAAATCAGAAATCAGTAGTCGGTAAGCAGTAATCAGTAAACGTTAATTAGCAAACGAAAAACGGTAAGCAGTAGTCGGTGTTCGGTATTCGGTAAACTATAAACAGTAATTGATACTCGGTAGACGATAAACGGTACTCCATAATCGGTAATTGGTATGGAAGACGGTAACATAACATATCGGTAACAGACCCTGCCAGTATACCCTACTAACTGAGGGGGTAAATAATTGAGGATAGATTGTGTTCACCCCACACAATCCAAGGCCTGTGACGGTATCTCATCTCACGGGATCGGTATGGTATGCCACCCGAAGGTAGGCCGGTAACGGTAATTCCTCCTGACCGTAACGCCTCGAGGAAGAGCGGACTACAAATAACTCCATGGATAGAGTTATCCTCAATTACCACCGAAAAGTCTTAAGACATGTCGGAGAACCTATCCGGACTGTTGTCAATCCCGGGTCTTAAATAACAATAACGGAAATAACCTTTTTATTAAAAGCCCTCTTTCACAATTATAGTTTCACAATGTACTTTCAGTTTTACTTCAACGGTGCATGAAATTTTCATCAGTATAAGTCCGTGTAAATTTTTAGAAACAAATTATACGGGGAGCTTCTCTTCAATATCAATTAACTTTTATATAACTGGAGCTTTTGTTAAAAATCACTAAAACCCTTTCATTTTCGTACTTAGCGCTTCACCAAAGCCTTCGGACTCAAATCAATCTCTATACATATGCTTATTCGTGAAATAAATGCCATAAATCCATGTATATACATTAAATCATGTAATTTACTCAAATTTCACAATATTTTTGAGCTAGGGTTTCACACATACTTTCGGAACCAAATCGAACACTATTTACATGCATGTACATGAATTCAAGCCAAAACTTACAATAAATATGGGTAAATATAAAATATAACCGAATAATCGAAGGAAACATGCTTTATTTACTTTAAACATGCATCAACATCATTTTAGAGCATCTTTATCAACTTTAAAGTAAGAGGAAACGGTAAAAATAAAAAACAACATCCGAAGTATACTTGCCTTGGCCCGATTTACCGTTATTTCTACCGGGAGTGGATTGGAACAAGCGATTCTCCTATTTCCTCTTCTGTTCTTCCTTTTCTTCGTTCATGCCTCTTCTCTTTCTCTCCCACTTTCCTTTTCCCCTTCTATTTATAATAAAACGAGATCAAAATGCGGACAAAAGTAGGGGCCGCGCTCGAGCTGAGCTCGAGCGCTCAACGAGCGGGCCATATTCTGTTTTTCGCGCTCGAGCGGCAACATTCTACCAAACACGCTCGAGCAGCAAGCGGGCACGCGGCGAGCGGGCTAGCTACTGGATTTTGTGCTCGCTGCAGCACCTCGGACGCACAACAGGCGCCACAAGGCTGCTTGTTGATCTCGAATATTTTTTAACTTTTTATTTTCAAATATCATTTTTCACTATAAGTTTGGTCTCTTAATGATACTCATCATTTTAATTACTTCCAATTTTTACGTTTTCGGTTCCGAAGCCTCACAATCTCCTCTTTTAAATCCTTCATATTGGGCATGCAAATTAGATCTCGGAATAGAAGAATTTTGCCCACCAGACTTGAAAGGAACTTTTTGTTCCGAATCGCAACAATGTTTCGACCATTTTTTTAATTTGCAAAAATAGTAAAAATATAAATATTCAATATACGTAAAGAATATTTGAATTTAAATGTTATAAGTAATAATAAGTATAAAAAGTAACGCAATAACAACAAAAACATTACTTTTGGGGATGAAGGAAAAGCTCGATAACCACGGCTATCGAGTAAAACCCTCTAAATTTCAACGGCCAGCAAAAATATATATTATGAAAATTAACTTACAGATCAGGTGATACAGACACGTTAACCTAGTTGACGTACTCCCGTCTCATATTCTCTACCAAGAAATTCCTTGGATTTGCCCACAACAATGGAATCAAACACCTCTCGATTTTCAAGTCAATTTTTCCTCACAAATCGCTTGAATTGCCATACACCACCGGAATCCCTTTTCCACGCTACCAATGTCTCCAACGAAGGTAAACAAGTAGGAAATGGTATAAGGGTAAAGTAAGAATGGTGAGAAAAACCTTGACACAAGAGCACAATAGTATAACTTTGGCTTTCTAAAATGGAGCAATATTAAAGCATGAAGATTTGAGTTTGCATTAAAAATGGGCGTCAAAATACACAAGCAAGAGCATGGGAAAATGATGTAAGTTAGGAATATATAGGGAGGCTCAAAAACCTAGTTCAAAAATATGATCGTTGATGAAATGTACCCACCGTGCAGTCGAGCTCCCAGGCACTTGAGTGAGGAGAGAGCAAGCTGCGAGTAGAGGTCCACTAGTTTTGGCGCTAGAGCTCATGATGAGCGAGCATCAAGCGCATGCTCCCTGGAAACAAGACTCGAGCGCATAGCGGGTGTGTAGTAGGTGGCATGGTACTGGAAACGGGGCTCGAGCGCGCAAAGGCATGCAACAGGTGAAGATCATCAGGAACGGACAACCACTAAAATATATTGATGAAGATCTTTAAACTCATACAACTTGATATCGACAGTCAACTAAATATGATTACGGAATATGCCAACATAAAAATGACCATTATAATATCTCTCTTTGATAATTTTGTGACAAAATCTCAACCAAAGTAGAAAGTACAATACAAGAGAATTACAGTTTTAAACACCATCGAGATAAAATTTGTACATAAAAAATCTGTACCTAATAAATATCAGAAATAATACAAAAAGTACATGACCAAAAATAAGAGAGCTGTCGTGTCGATACTGTAGTTGTGGTTCTAGGACAACCATGGTTAGTACATGGATATATAAACGAACAAAATACAGATAAAAATCATAAAAATAAGACAACTATGTGGAAACAGGCATGAAATAACATGAGTAGTAACATATAACAAAACCAATTAAGTAACAGTATACATGGCTATCAAAATCAAAACTCCCCCTGAACAAAACAATCAAAGCTCCCCTTGAATAAAACAAATCCCAAAACAAAAGTGCGGCTCCCCCTAACTCCCTCTAACAGGAACAATCTTCCCTAAGGACGAAATCTACTCTCCCTTTTTGTCACAAATGACCAAAGGGTAATGGAGTTCACTTTTCTTGATCCATATTTGTTTACCACGCTTTATAATATTGGTTAAATTCATTACTTGATCATTTAGAAGATTGATATGATTGATGAGTTTTTCTATCTTTGAATTTTGTTGAAAATTATTTTGAAAAGTCATTATAGGGTAATATGGGCGAATATAACCAGTGTTGCCGCACCCATGACACATTGGGATAAAATTAGTATTAACATCAGATTTGTACTTTGCTTCCTGGAGAGATTAACAACAAGGTTTTTCCCGCTTTCTAAATTTTGACAATTTTGAAAATTTGCACGAATCTGTAAGAGAACTCTTGACAGCTAATCACTACAGGAGGATGTTATGCTACTTTGGCTTGGAACCGAAGTAGCTCGAACAAAGACAGTTTTGAGGTTAATATGGGTTTTCAAGGCATTTTTGGAATAACCCAACCCAAATTTATTTTCTCTAATTTTTTCCAAACCAAACATATGGTCCAACTACTTGGACCCATTTAAGAATTGATTATGATCAATGCATGCAACTTTAAAATCAGATTCAAGGGCCTTGATCTTTTCAGTAATTGAGTTATTCAATTTCTCAACTTCTTGATTTTTTGTGTCTAGCTCATATTTAAGAGCTAATTTTTCTTTTTCTATTTTTGTCGATTTATACTTTAACGACATATTAGTTTTCTTGATTTGTAGGCATTCGTTAAATAATCTATCATAAGCATCGTGAAGGTAATACAATTCAGCTAACTTGTTCTTATAGCCATTTGATTGATTAAGATTTTTTTCTAGACATTCATCATCTTCACACATAGAGGTAATAAAAGTCATATACTTGACATAGCCATCTTCAGTACACCTTTGATTAACTGCATCCTCTTCATCACTTAAGGTTGCATTAGATTTCAAATTTTGACCTTATTAGCATTTAAAATTTAGATATTCAGTACGATAATGCCAAAACTATGACATTCATGACACTGAACCCCTTGATTGTTTTTTAATTTGACATCCTTGATCTCAAATTTGTCCTTCTTGTCACTTTTAGAAGAAATCAATTTTTTTGAGTTTCCTTTTTATTTGTCAGTTGATATTTTATTTTTCTTCAAAAATTTTTTAAAATTCTTAACAAATAAAGAGAAATCTTCATCACCACATGACTCCTCATCCAAGTCACAGTTTTTCTCTTCCCTAACAGATTTTAATACAATAGATTTATTTTTTCTTGACTATGGAAGTGTACGCTCATAAGTTTGAAAAGAGCCAATTAGTTCTTTAATGTTTATTTTTTTGAGATCTTTACTCTCTTTGATTGTTGTGCCTTTGGGTCTAAAGCGTTCAAGAAGCGATTTAAGAATTTTTTGGATAATTTTATTTTTTAGAATTTTTTCTCCTAAATTAGATGTAGAATTTATAATGTCATTCAACTTAGCGTAGAATTTGTTAAATGTCTCATCATCTTGCATCCTAATTTTCTCAAATCTAGTGGTAAGTATTTATAATTTAAAATTTTTAACTAGTTTAATTCCTTGTAGGTAATCTCAAGGATTTCCCACACATCTATAGCGGTTTCACACATGAATATTTGTTTAACCTCTTCAGGGGATACAGTTATAAAAATTGCATGTAGCCCCTTACTATTTCAATTGCACAAATCAAGTTCTTCTTAATTACATAAAGACAAGACTTTTGGTTCATCGCTCGTGGTGCTTCTTGGTAGAGTCCACCCAATTTAGGTGCTAACCCACACGCATTCTTCCATTGATTTGAGAAAAGTTCTCATGCAAACTTTTCAATACGCATAATTACTCCCATCAAAGAAGAGATGTACGGATAGAGGTCCGCTCGTATACATCTAGATTTTGGGGTCACAGATCGGGGTGAGTCTCTGATACTAATTGAAAGAAACTTTTCGTTCTGAATTGCAGCAATGTTTTGACCCCTTTTTTTTAATTTGTGGAAGTAGTAAAAATATAAATATTCAACACACAAAAAATATTTGAATCTAGATGATATAAGCAACAAGTATAAAACGTAATGCAATAACAATAAAGATGGTATTTTTGGTGGCAAAGAAAAATCTTGATAACCACGACTACCGAATAAAACCCTCCGAGTTTCAACAGTTTGGGAATATATACACTATAAAAATTAACTTATAGATCGGGTGGTATAGACGCACTAACCTAACCGACTTACTTTTGTCTTGTGATACCTATCAGGGAACTCCTTGGATTTGTCCGAGACAATGGAACCGGACACTTTCTGATATTTAAGTCAATCTTTTCTCACGAACTACTTGAATTACCCTATACTACCGGAACCTCTTTTCCATGCTACCAATGTCGCTAACGAAGATAAACAGGTAGGGAGTGGTATAAGGGTAAAGTAAAAATGGTGAGAAAAATCTTGACACAAGAGTACAAGAGTAAAGTTTTGGTTTTCTCAAATTAAACTATGTTAAAGTGTGAAGATTTGAGTTTGCTTTGAAAATGGGCATCAAAATACACAAGCTAGAGTACGGGAAAATGAAGTAAGTCAGGAATACATAGGGATGCTTGAAATCCTAATTCAACAATATGACCATTGGTGAAATGTGCGTCGCGGCGCTTGATCGCAACTCGAGCTCACGGTTGGCTTGCCTAAGGTTCCACATGAAACCTCCCAGGCACTCGAGCGAGGAGAGAGCAAGCTGCGAGCAGAGGTCCACTGGTTTCTGTGCTTGAGCTTGTGGCAAGCAAGCATCAGGTGCATGCTGACTGAAAATGGGGCTCGAGCGCATAACAAGTGTGTAGCGAGTAGCATGGTACTGGAAATGGGGCTCGAGCACACGAAGGCATGCAGTAGCCGAAGATCCTCAGGAACGAACAACCACTAAAATATGTTGATGAAGATCTTCAAACTCATACAACATGATATCGATAGTCGACTAAAAATAGTCACAGAATATACCAAAACAAAAATGACCCAAACAAAACTAATAAAGCTGGCTTGTAATTTTCGGCTCAAATCTCTAGCAATCTTCATTAAATAGGGGTTATTTATCTGAGACTATGTTATCCCTTCCATAATTATTGATTGAACCTGAAAGTATGACAAAATTATCCTTAAGCTCTGGAAGTGAGACAAATACTACAACTCTTTAACCCATCTAATATCTTCCATTCCATAATTATCAAGTAGATCACCATGCCAAAAGACTCTTGAATCCACGCATCAGCAATATCATTTTCTTTTTTTGGTTATTATTGAATTTCACAACCATAATTTTTTAATAAATCTATCCAGCAATTTGTATCATATTCAATTCCTTCTACAAAAATAAATATTTTAGACTCTCATGATCAAAATAAATAACAACTTCTTTCTATATAGATAATGTCTCTAAATTTTTAAAGTAAATATCACTGCTGCCTACTCAAAATCATGGGTAGGATACTTCTGCTCATATGTCTTGAGTTGTCTTAACCCATATGTAATTACGTGACCTCGTTGCATCAAAATGCAACCCAAACATTTTTTTGAAGTATCGCAATAAATTATGAAGTCCCCTAAACCATTAAGAATCATTAAAATCAACGTGGATGTCAACCTATTCTTTAGTTCTTAGAAATTTCTCTAACAATCTTTGTCTTGTTGAAAAACTACTAGCTTTTGAGTCAAACGCATCAACAACATAACAATTTTTGAAAAATTCTCAATGAAGCGTTTGTAATATCCAACCAACCCAAAATAACTTCAAACCTTCACAACATTTATCAATCGTTCCTAATTTGTCACCCCACTTTGATTTTATTTGGATCTACCAGCACACCTCCTTTACAAATTATGTGCTAAAGACATGGCTCCTCAAATCAAAATTTATATATTTTTTAATTTGATAAATAATTGCCCTTCTGTCAAAATCTATACAATGGTCCTCAAATGAGTTTCATATTCCTTAAAACCTTTCTAATAAATTAAAATATCATCTACGAAAACCATCACAAATTGATCTAGATCAGGTTTGAAAATCCGAGTCATTAGGTCTGTGAATGCTGTAGGTGGATTTGTTAACCCAAATGGTTTAACTAGAACATCATAATGGTCATATCTCACTCTAAATGCCATTTTAGGTATGTCCTCATGTTTAGTCAATAGCTGGTAATACCTCGAGCGTAAATTTATCCCGGAAAAACTTTCACTTCTTACAATTGGTCAAATAGATTGTTAATATACTCAATCGAATAAATTTCTTCTCCAATAACTCCTATGATTGATACTTCAACTCTTTCAATTTAGATGAGACCATTCTATAAAGAGCTTTCAAAATAGGTGCAGATCTAAACATTACATAAATAACAAACTCGATTCCTCAATTTGGAGATAAGATAAGCAATTCTTTTGAAAATATATCCTCAAATTCATAACTATTGGAATTTTCTCAATTGACATGCTATCACTTCCAAAAGTTATTGTACAAGTCAAGTTTAGTATCCATCTCGAATCAAAGGGCTTAGGTGAAAAATTGATATCTAACATGTCAATTCCTTCTTGATATTTTCTTTGAATTTAAAGGATTCATATTTCAAAATACAAAATATAATTGCCTTATAAAAATAATCTAAACTCATGTGATAACTTGTCAACCAATCCATCTCAAAATAATATCAAAATTAGGTACATCAAGTAATATCAAATCCAAAGACAATTCAAATCTTCTAGTCCAAACTAAACATTAGGGATACATAATATTTTCTATCAAAGACTTAATCATCGGAGTGGATATAACAAAGGCATAGTCCAAAATTAAAGGGGCATGAACGTAAGTTGTAAACAAAGTTAGGACCTATAAATGAATACATAGAGCAAGAATCAATCAATACATGAATCAATGAATCAAAAAATAACATGTTACATTTAACTACAGATCGGTTGGCACGAGTATTCATTGTTGTCACTGCATAAGCTCACCTCAGAATAGTTAGCTTCCTCTCTGGATGCTTCAACGAGAATGGATAATCATTTATTATATAGCTAACTTGGCCACAATTAAAATAGGCTCCAATTTATTGGTAGCATTGCCTTCTTGGATAGTGCTTGTCATAATGAATGCATACCAGTCTGGAGAGCTGTGTCTTCATCGGTGAAGATTGAACCCCAATCATCTTGCTCTTATTGTGCACTTTGGATTTTGAGTGGAATCCTCCCAACCTCGAATTTGACCTCTATTCATCAATCTCTTCTCAAACAGTTTCTCCCTTTCCTCCTCTTATTTGATAACTATAACTCAATCAAGCATTTTGTTGTGCATCCTTAACCAAAGGGGTACCAATTGTTTCTTAATCAAGTCTTGAAATTATTGCAAAAACTTTTTGGCATGTATCCTGCCACCATCAAATTTCCTCACCTTAAACAATTGAACTCATCTTCTTTAAACTCACGGATGCTTATTGGAAAATATTTCTCTATAAAAACTCCCAAGAAGACATTCTATGGGATTTTTTCGTTCTTCATGCCCAAAATCCTTCTCTGCATTGCCTAACATCAATCAACTTCACCTTTTAACTTATAGGCCGTGAACTTTATCTTCTCATGATCACGATAATTTATCAACTCAAGCACTTTCTCCACTCTGTCAAACTTAATTGTAAATATTTATACAAATAAAAGTATCTCTCAATAATATAGAACATAAATAACTCAACTAAATAAATTCCCATTATAATCCTAAAATAAATCCAAATACTTATCCAATAATAAAAAAAAACAAAAGTCTATGATCTTCTCCATTCAAGATCCTACAACAATTAAATTTTAAACATTTAGTATCTCAAAGTTATATAAGACATTTTCCCATAAGATATTTTTCTCATGACCTCTCTAATAGAAATTTTGTTACGATTCTAACCCGAGCAGATAATTATATAAATAATATACATAAATTTTTCCCTTTCTTTTCTTAAATTGGACAAAACTATAATAGACCAAATCCAAAATAGTATACTATCTATAACACTCAATATCAAAAGCGGGATCTTACTCCTAAATAAATCAACTTGACAACCTACTTATACCAAACATATTCGTCGAAAAAATATCTACCAAATATCCAACAATGATAACATGAAGTTCTTACAAATATTCATGTAAATAAAAGTATCTCCCAATTATATAGATCATAAATAACTCGACTAAGGAAATATCCATTATAATCCTAAAATAAATCCAAATACCAGTTCAATGATAAAATAATAACAAAAGTCTTTGATCTTCTCCGTCTAAGATCCTACAACAATTAATTTTTAAACATTTATTTCCTCAAAGTCATATAAGATATTTTCCTATAAGACATTTGCCTTATGACCTCCTTGATACCTCTTCTATTACGACTCTAAACTAAGCAGGTAATTCAATAAATAATTCGAATAAAATTTTCTCTTTCTTTTCTTAAATTAATTAGACAAAACTAAAATAAACGAAATCCGAAATAGTATAATATCTATAACACTCAACATCAAAACAGGATCTAAAGGAACAACATTGCCCAACTTCTAAATAAATCAACTTAATAACCTACTTATACCAAACATATTTGTCAAGAAAACATATACCCAAATATCCAATAATGATAACATGAAATTCATACAAATATTCATGCAAATAAAAGTATATCCCAATAATATAGACTGTAAATAACTCAACTAAATCAATTCAATTATCCTATAATAACATAATAATAAAAGTCTTCGATCTTCTCTGTTCAAGATCCTTTATGTAATTTCAAGGCCCTCTAAATTGAAAAATTAGAAAATATGATAAATTACGAGCATTAAATTTAGCATGTATATAAATATTTAAATCACGAGCATAAATCGGATAGAAGAATCATAAAATTACAGATGTCATGTCAAAAATTCAATCTACCAAACATTTTAACTTGTCAAATGTCCAAAAATTGAATATTCAAGTATAATTTCGTATGCAAAGTTTGTAATATATATATAAATATCAAATAACATCAAATTGTATGAAATCGTTGAAATGTTCGTATATCTTATGATTCCAAAGGTCAAAAGTCCAATATCGAATAATTATGAAGGCTAAGTCAAAACCTATAGATTTCAAAAGGCTCAAAATATTTTAAATGTCAAATACGATAAGAAAAAAATTTTAAAAAATTTAAAATATACAAAAAGTAATAATTAATGACCAAAAGGCCAAACTTTGAAGGACTGTACATAATGCCGACCTTATAACAAAATACT
>JAODPA010034108.1:0-12327 GCA_025585075.1 Nepenthes mirabilis | reverse complement strand
TAATTATTAAACTGGTAATCTCATAAAAAAAATTGGATCCTGTTTCTTGTTTAGATAAACGGGATTCCCAAATCCCCAGCTCACCTTTCCAGAGGGGTATTTTGGCTTACATCGGCGCAAAACGACGCTTATTGAGCACGCCAAGATTCGTACGGAGGTCTCTCTCCTCCGCCCGGCTGCCTTCTCCGTCTCCCTTCTGTTAATCTACTGCCACTCTAACCCCTGCCTTGCTCGTTCTTCTCCCTTCCCTTGTATTCCTCACTCTCTCCGCGCATCTTTGGTCTCCTCTGCCACGGGCTCGTTGGTTCAGAAGGCGGCAGCCCATGTCTTTCGTCCTGCTATGACTGCTTCAGATGCCCCGGAGGGTTCTTTTCTTTACGAATTTTCATCATCGAATTCCAATCAACTAGGGTGAGAACAAATCGATCACCGAAATGTAGTATTTTGATTCTAGGTGTTGTGTGATCCCACTTCATGTTTGATCTTTGGTTGTGTTACTCAAAAAATTGATGGTTTCTGACGGATTAATTTTGCATTATGGAACTCCGAGTGGTAATTGATGTTAGTTTTCCTGTTTTGGGAGAAAATTGATGGATAACGGCTCGGACCTTTGGTTTCGATTACGACAACTAAATCTGTCTCTTTTCTCTCTTCTTTCTCCGACTTTTCCGGTTTTATCTAAGTGTACTGAGTTGCTAGTTATGTTTCGAGTTCAGCTCTACGTTTTTTGGGTGGGAAAATTGATGCAGATTATTCTGAAATGGAAAGAAGTATATCTGTCTATTTTTGAAATGCTGAAAGATTTGTAAACGAAATTTGATGGGATAGATTAGCCTTTTTATGTTGGTTATACGTCCACTAGTGATGCATAAATGTTGAGCTCTAGGACTGTGTTGATATTGAAGGTTCTATCTGGTTTGTGAGTTTACGTTGGTTGTGCGTGCTGGTGTTAATAGTATATGGCGGCTTCCAGGGAAGAAGAGAGAAACTACGGCGGGTAATCGGTGGCGGTCTTGCATATCTTTTAAGAAAATGTAATGGACAGCTTGCCGGGGAACAAGGCTGACACATTTGTCTCACCCTTTTTTCCTTTCTTTTTGTTATTCTTGTATGCATCTACGAGGCTTGCAATGTGGGAAGCCTAATGGATTGGGCTATCTTTATTTTTCTTTTTCAATTTTATTTCTATAATAAAGGTTAAGTTGCTTGGAAAGGACAGCTTGTTGTAAATTGAACATGCATTGTCATTACTAGAGATGTGAGCATTGACTAACGGACACAAATGTCAGACTTGATATGTACTGAATAGATGAAATAGCTGGTTGGGATGTAAAATACAAACTCAAGATGTGGCTGTTTTTGTACATGACATGATTAGCTTTGTAAATGGGAAAAAAGTAAAATTTAGTTGATTGAATATCCTTCTAATTGCTTACTAGATTTATTTTGTATTTCTCTCTATCTAATCTTTCAATATGCAAAACTTCTGGGGGTTGAGCTGCCCTTTTTCTACCAGTTATGTGGTAGTCTCTTGAACCATAAGTTTTGTATCTGACTTTACATTTGGATCCTCAATAGTGTCATCAATGTTAGCTAGACTTTCAATTCTGTTAAACTTGCTCACCTTTTTTTTTCAGATATTGAGTTAGACATGTATGTTGTTTGGTAGATGAGCATCATGGAAGTAGAATTTCTTGAAAGTGGACTGTCAGAAGAGGATATTCCCGAATTTGATGCTGAAACTGTAAGTTTTCTGAGTGATGTTGCACTGAGGAATTATTTATTTTCATTGTATTTGATCAATTATGGATTTTAAAGCTTCCATCTTTGTGATGAAGCTTTGATCAACCTTTTAGCTGAAACTTGTCTATATAAGAGTCTGGACTTAGATTAAGTTGATATTATGTCATCATTTACCATTGTGTTGAGATTGAATGTACCTTGAGATTGTACAGTTCTATTATCTGTTTTTCTTGCCAAATAACTCCCACCTTTGGCTTTCCTAGGGGGTGTTTAAGAAACAGGGTAGTCATGGTACAAAAATTGGGTAATGAAAAGGAAAAGGAATTTAATTTTAATTGTGATTTTCTAAAAAATATTTTTTATTATTGAAAAGAAGCTCAGATATACAGTAGATGAGTGTAGAAATGAGCTTGCCTTCCAATCTTTCTTGCCTTTAATGTTTATCTTGAGATTCTTTATACGACCTTGGAGAGCTTGTTATAGAGAAAGATTCAAATTCTTGATCTCTAATGATATGATTTATTAAGGATTCTTTGGCTAGCCAAGTTATATAGATCCCAACAATTTGTGTTCCAACAATGTATACTGTGTGGCAATCCCATGCATGGGGCACTCACACAACATTCTGGCACGTCATGAGCATTGTTTTTTTGATTGTTATTTGATGCATGAGTTGCCTTGGGTATGTTCCCACCAAGTAGAAATGGCTTAGTTTGGTTTGGATTGGTCACTCGTACTTGTACAAGCTTTGGATGCATTCCTATGTAAAACATGGTTGTGTTCAAATATGAGGGCTTTGATATTCTTTTTGGAGGGTCATGCTCTAAGCATCTATGTCCACTTTGAGTGTTCAACCTGTATCCAACATAGGTGTGTCATGGTATATATTAAAGAGTTGAACCTAGAGTGTTTGTGTTCTACTTAATTATGTTTGTCATGTATCTTTTCTTTCCTCAGGATGCTTCTACTTTCAAGGGTGAAAGATGTGGGATTTGCATGGACATTATCATTGACAGGGGAGTCCTGGATTGCTGTCAGCATTGGTATGTATCTTCAAAATCATTGAAGTATTTATGTACCTTTGAGGTTAACTTTTGTATATTATTTATGAATTTCTAGGTTTTGTTTTGAATGCATCGACAACTGGTCCTCTATCACAAATCTATGCCCACTTTGCCAGTATGAATTTCAGCTGATCACATGTGTTCCAGTGAGTAGTCATTTTTTGTTTAATATTAACGTGCCCTGTTATTCATATGTTGGCAAAAGTTTTTGTGCAGTACATGGATGAAAAATCGATATTTGTATTGGTTGTAGTCATATCGATTTTGTACATATTGGAAAAAACGTATTAGAATAAGATATATCAGAAGGAAAAATTTTCTAAATTTTAGGCTAGCAGAGCTGTATTAGTCAATATTCAAAATTTTAGTTGATATATCGTGATATATTATTGCCAATAAAGCAATATATAGCGATATTATCGTAGTGTCTGGAAATATTTGTGTTGGAGATATTGATACCGATGCATATCAGTCAATATTTACAATATCAAATGATATCTGCATCTATAGTACTCCTATATTTTTTCTTCTTGATCGGGCAATGAAAGCTCCACTAACACCTAATGGAAAGTTCAGACATGCTTAATAGTGTCATGTGATCTTGAAGGTATATGACACCATTGGAAGCAGCAGGACTGACGAGGGATCACATCCCAGGTAGTCTGTTTAATGCGTTGTTGTTGTAGGCCTTGGACCATGATCAATTTTGTTGCTTGTCTCTCTTTGCAGAGATGATGATTGGTTTGTTGAGGGGAAGAATAACACTCTGTCCTTTCCATCTTACTACATTGATGAAAATGTAATTCTCTTCTATCTACTGAACAATTGCCAATTATGGTGCTACTGTTGAACTTTCAATGCTCTTTAAATTTCATGGTGGTTTTTGAAACAATGCTAGACTATATTCTTGTTGGTGCTTTCACAAAAATCAGTTCATTTAGAACTTTAATATCCACTTCACTGCTGTTTACTGGTGATTTACTTCTGAAAAGGCCTATAATGCTCTCTCTAGTGCCAGAACATCTATGCAACCAGTCCTTTTTTCTCGCAATGCCTTCATCCAACAAGTTTTGAAGATACACACTTCTCATTACTCCAGATTACCTCCATGGTTGTGTATTTTGATAAAAGTATGAGATAATAACTGGATGCCTCTTTCTATTTCTAAGAGAAAGCTTAGATATCATTTCTAGCTAACTAGAAACTAGAAAGGAACTTGCAAGTATTTCTGTCAGCCTGCAGGTTCTGTTTCTCAGGGAGTTGAAACTTTGGATTGCTTACAATTTCTTCGGTTCTTTTTGTATTGCCTGTTGATGTAGACAGCTGAGTTGCTAACATTCTTCTTTGTGTGATTTTAGAAATTTTTGCATGGGGAACAACCAATTTCCTGTGTTGCAAATCTTTATCTAGATAGAGTTATATTATAATATACTACTAGTTTTTCTTTTTCCTCTGCATAACTATGCTAGACCTGAAATATTGTAAATAGAGATATATCAGATTGTACTATGTATAGATAATTTGAATTACAAACATTGCTTAGAAAATTATGATACAAGAGAGCATCTTTGATGGTCGTATCTGGTTAATGAGTGTCACCAAGGAGGAGAAAGAATATCATTCTGATATGCTACATCTTGCAGGCAGTTACCTGCTTGGATGGAGATGGCTGCAAAATACAGAATGAATCAGTTACTCTCGAGGAAGATTTGACTCTTGATACATCAATTGCATGTGATTCATGTGATACATGGTATGCTATCTTGTTGACTTCCTGAGCTTTATGATTTTTATTTATTTAAATAGGAAAACTCAATCAAGCAAATTACAGCTATGAATAAAGAAGTAAAGAACCGTGTTAGAGAGATGTGGAATAAAATTTTTTTTATTGTTTTTGCTGCAGGCAATGTAACTGCAAGAAATTGTGTTATTTGCATCACTATGCATGCACTTATTTATTTGTTGAATTCTGAATATGCCATTTGATAGTAACAATTGTTTGCTATATGAAAACTTTATTGAGGATTTGTTGCAAGTCTTTTTACCAGAAGTGATAAACTTTTGTGATGGTTGTTTGCATTCAAACTGTCTTGGAATTAATTCTCACAAGGCCCCTTTATAAGTTTGATGTTGAATTTTTATCGTGACACTTTCTTGTTGTTCTATCCTTTACAAAATTCTTTTGGCAGTGAGTTGTTTCATTCACTCTTTTTAGTGGTGGTGTATGGTTCCCACATCATGGTTTGTGGACACCGAAAGTTTTCTTGTGTCATTGACTGTAATCCGTTTCAGGGGGAACACCTTTTATATGGAAATACTTGAATTTACCGGACTAGCACTTTTATTTATCAGCATATTGAAGCAATTTTCTTCTGTGCCGCTTCTTTGATGTTGTTCTTACTTTTTCTTGGGCATATGTTCTGACAGGTACCATGCTTTTTGTGTGGGATTTGATCCAGAAGGCAATGTGGATTCATGGCTATGCCCTAGGTACCTCTCAATCATATAGTAGACTAGGTTGACTAAGCGGTTTGAAATTTAAAATCTTTCTATATGGTCATTTCCTATTCCTTAGATGCCCTAGAGTCTCTTGCTTTAGGATAAATGAAATAAAATGGATTTTTTATATCCAATTAGGTAATAAATTTGGGCCGTGGGTGTTAGGAGCATTGTTATGGTATTGATGTCAATCCATTGTTTTAAAAAAATTTTATTTGCATTCTTCTTGCTTGGCCTCATGTGAATTGGAGCGAGTTATTGTGCAGGCTGGCAACTAAGCTGTATTTTGAAGTCTTGCTATCAAATTCATGCAGATGGAGCTAGGTTTGCTTAATTAAATTGTCCACAAATTGTCCAACCAAAGTTTTTTTGGACAGATATTATTATTATGAGGTGACTAAGTGGTAAATATGTTTGCATTGTAACATATTCATAATTTCTCCCCAATGGTTTGATTAAATCCTTCCAAGACCTTCAACAAGGATGTAGTATCACAGGGATTTGAATCTTGAACATCTATTGCAGTCTGTTCTGATATGCTTTACAGTATGTTTGTGCTCTGACCCCCTTTCTCATTTTGATGTAGATGTGTAGATGATGGCACTATTAAGAAATCAGTTTTGAAGTTAATCGATGGGATGGGAAATCAATGTCATTCAGAAATGGCTGATAATAATTGTTTGGTTAATATGCTCTCTGGCAAGGTTTCCATATCTGTTGCTGATGCTGGAGAAACTGCAGTGGTTGTGTCATTGATTGATGGAAAACAGGTTGTTGAAGAACCATTTGAGAAATCCTTGTCATTGACAGAATTGCACGATGATCATAAGACCTGTCCATCTAAAATGGCTTCTGATGCCTTTGTCAAATCAGAAACACTATCAGACCAAAACATTATAACCATCCTGCCAGATTCAGAGGCCGAGAAGCTAGCACAGTGCATATCCATTGATGCATCCTTGATTTTGCCCTGTAATTCCCTTGAATTGAAGTCAAACACTGATGATGAGGGCATGGGCAGATTAAGTAGCTTCGACAAGTCAACAGTTCCCTCAGCAAATTTACATGACTCCTGCGTTATCAATAGACAACATGATAGTGAACGCAACATGTCGCATAACCTCGTGCTAGGTTCTTCTGTATCTGGTAAATGCTAATGATATGTGGTATTTTGTATATTGCTGAAACTTCAATCCGCTATACACTCTCTGCTTTGTCTCTCATTGTCTTTTCATATTTGCTTCTGAAGGTGAAGAAAGTGGCAAACCTACAGTTCAATTGGGTGGAGATGAGCAGCACTGCAGTACTTCACCCAGAAACTTCTGTGGTAAAGTCATTCATATCTAGATGAGACACAACTTGTTCCTTTTCTTTCCTTTTCCATTTCCTAATGTCAGTTTCCTGAGTGATAGGAACTCTCATATTTCCTAGGTATATTTCCAGCCGATGAGAATGTGCCTGATGCTAAAGCAGATGTTGCTGCGATAATTGGTGAAAAGAGAGTGTGTATTGAAGACAGGTATAGTCTTATGACATTTTCTTGTACAGGGATCTATTTTTTCCTAACAACATTCACTTGCTTGAAGGAGTGATCTCTAGATTGTGGTTCTACTCACCCAAAATGTTGCAAAATATGTCACTGTAACAGATGGATAATACCTATTGTCAAGAATGAGCACCGCTTTTAACGAAGGAAATGTAATTCAGATTCTATAGGCCTCAGGTTTACATGCATGTCAAATATTAAACCTTTCAGTTTTTTGAACCATTACTTCTTACTGTAACCTTCTCAAGGACTCAAAGATGGTCATTATTTCCTTTGAAGTCTGCAATGACAAAATTGAGTATGTATACATATGCAGATATTTACCATTCTGCAGTGGCTGTCCAGTAGACAGTTAAACTTCAAGATAATCATTGGGGAAATTTTAGGGCTTTTATGATGGAATCACATTTCTATCTCTGTCAAAATGATAGAGTAGGCATTCATGCAAATATTGATATAGTAAATATCCGCCAATATGTATCGGTATCAGGGCCTGATATTGATATTTTTCAATATTGTGATAATATTGCGATATATTTTTGTATTTGCGATATATTAGCCAATACAGTCTATCAGCTCATGATTTTCAGAATTTTTTTTCCTTTTGATATATTTGACACCAATATGTATTGTTTGATATGCCTAATACCGATATAATTGCGACTGATACCGATAATTTTATCTATGAGGGTAAGTCTTTTAGATGTAGTCAATATTTTGTATGATTCCTCAGGTGAACACCTGTTGAAATATCATGTCTGACTGGTACTATGAACGAGCATGGTTGAACATCTTGTCTTACTAATGACTCCTGGAATGTACGTACATACATACATACATATATATATATATAGGTCAAGTTTCATCCGTGTAGTTACTTCAATTTCTAGCTTTGACAAAGTTTCCTCTGTTTCAAAATGTTGACGTTTTATGTAGAAGATACAGAAAAAATAATATGGTTTGCGTATATGAGCAAATTTATTTATTAGTGCTATTTTCCCCCCTATGTTATGCCTGCTAGTGACAATGTTCGCAGTAATGATGAAAAGCAAGTTGGGCTTTCAAGTGAAGCTTCTCTGGAAAAAGAGAAAGCTAAGAAGCGTGTTCGGAGAGCTGCTTGTGCTTTAGATGACTTCCTCAAACCCGGTCATCAGATACCAAGCCCGTCAGATGAATATGTGGAGCGATCTGAAAAAAATTCTTCATTGACCAACATAATGAGTATAGTTCAGGGGACTGAACCCAGAATAGTGAATGGGCTAATGCAAGGAAAGCCATCTGATAAATTCTTGACTGGAAGAAAGAAAGCAGCTGGACTGAGGATGAAAAAGATCATGAGACGGCCTGCTGAGGACAAAGAGTCATCTATTTTAGTTCAGAATTTAAGAAAAGATATTAGAGAAGCTATACGTGACAAATCATCAGAAGACATAGGGAAGAGCATTTTTGACCCAAAACTTCTTGCTGCTTTCAGGGCAGCTGTGACTGAGCCTATCTCTGGACCAATTAGAAAGGTATGTTCTCCAATCGTGAAGGCAAAAAAGTCCATATTACAGAAGGGGAAGACAAGGGAAAAGCTCACAAAGAAAATATATGCGACAGCAAATGGAAAACGTAGGCGTGCATGGGATCGAGAATGTGAAGTTGAATTTTGGAAGCACCGCTGTATCAAAACTACAAAACCTGAGAAGATTGATATGTTAAAATCAGTTCTCGACCTCCTTCGAAAGAGCCCAGAGACCAAGCATTTTCAGCAAAGTTCTGAAGGGGAGGCCAGAAATCCAATTCTTTCTAGATTATATTTGGCTGATGCATCTGTTTTACCACGGAAGGATGACATCAAGCCTCTGTCAGTCTTCAAAGATGCTGCTTCTTTCGAACAGAATGAAGTGTTAACTTCAGCAGAAAGGGATACTAAAGCATCAATAGACAAACATGTTGATGGAACTCTGAGCAAACTGGAAGTTCCATCGCAAAGTGGTATATCTTCTGTTGATATAAAGAAGAATAACGGTAGTGGTGCGAGCACAAAATCTGGAGTTCTTTCAAACAAAGTGAAGTTAAGTAGACACTTTGAGAAATCATCTTGCAACTTATCAGGTGTAGTTGATTCACACAAGGAGGCTACTGGTAAATCTGATGACAAAATTAGCAATAAAAGGAAATGGGCTCTAGAGGTGCTTGCAAGGAAAACGGGATCTAATGCCAAAAGTTCAATGGACCAAAAGCAGGAGGATGATGCAGTACTTAAAGGAAACTATCCATTATTAGTATGTGAAACTTTCTTCTGCAAATGTCTTTCCATTATTTGTGACCTTGTTGAGTACTGTGTATTTTTCAAATGCATATAAGCAGATTTCACTTTAGAAGGCTCTTTCGTTGTTGAGACATTTTTTTGGTAAGTTACTAATCAAAAAAGTCATATATTATCGTTCAATATTAAATTTCAAGAGCTTTTGCAAGGGAACAAGAATGGACAATCTTTAAATTGCAAAAATTTCTGTAAGTTCTATATTAATATTAGATTTCCTACGCCTTTTTCAATGCTTTCAGCAGATAACCATTTCAGCAACTGACTTGGATCAGCAGATTGTGGGTTTCAAACTAAATCAGCAGGCTATTGAGTTTTGACACTCACATGTTTTAACAAAACTAACGAGTTATCCAACTGCAGCCACGTGTTTCGTTCTATTAGGCAACAATTAGATAACTTTCTATCCTATTTAATCATCGGAAACTGACCACCTTTCTTTTGTTTTACTCAATGAGCAGGCTCAATTACCATTGGATATGAGGCCAAAACTGGAATCCACTCAACATAATAAAATTCCTGTTGCAGTTAGGCAGGTATATGTCTTCCCTTTTTTTTTCATGCATCTTTGGATCAATGAATTTGACTTCAGTGGCAACAATTTTCCATGGAAAATGGTATTGCTACTTATTATCGTGTGATGTAACCATATCTATTGACTGAAAAATGAAGTGCGAAAAGGTCGGAATTGATTAGAATGGAATTAGGGAAATCACGTTCTTCTGAGACCTTTTTTTCTTTTATTAGTATGTATGCTGGGGAAAGATGCAAGTAATTCATAAGATGCTGTTTTGTAATTTGTTCTCCTAGGAAGACTATATCAACTAGCCACTTTGCACGCCTACCTCTTCTGCATGCTGCATACATACTCCACATCCTAATGCTGTGGTTTTGTAAGCCGGGCTTATTTCAAAATACCAGCAATGATGTTGGAGGAAAAATAAACATTCTGATATTCTTGAAGTTAATGTGACATTATATTTTATTTTTTTCTTTTTAATAAGATTTTTTTCATTAGCATTCTCGCTCTTTCTTTCTGTCTTCATCAATGGATCCTTTACACGTACTCATTCAAACGGAATTGAGGTATTGTGATCCAATTGAAATTCTTCTACATCACTTTGTTTCTTTGTTTTGGTGTCTGGTAATATAGTCTAATTGAAGTCCAGATCTTAGACATCCAAGAGTGAATTCGCAGAATCATTTACATAAGCAGTTGCTATACAGACACAGCTTTACCGCCTTACAGAGCACTTCTTGAGGATGGCAAATCCGGCGTGCATTCACCGAACTGCAGCAACAGAGCTTGCCATTGCAGACGCCATCAACATTGAAAAGATGGTTGCAGATAAATCAAAAAGCAAGGTTGTCTACTTGAATCTTTGTTCCCAGGAGCTACGACACCATTCGAATAGCAATGATCACTATAAAACAGCAAAATCTAATCCTTCCAGCCCACTAATGGCCCCCTCTGAGGGAGGAGAACCGTCGATGGCTGCACCCTCTTATGATCCTGAAGCTGAGGCAGCTCTGAGAGCTGCTGGCCTTTTGTCCGATTCTCCTCCAACTAGTCCATCTCACAGAGAAGAAGATCCAAATCATGATGCTGATAGCTTATCGGAGCCTAGGGAGATCAGACCTGATAATGTTTTTGAATTGGGTTCTCATCCTGAACTCGATATATATGGTGACTTTGAGTATAATTTAGAAGACGAGGACTACATAGGCAGAGCTGCAATCGATGTCTTGAAATTGCAAGCAGCAGAAGTTGAAACAAAAATGAAACTGGTTTTCTCCACTCCCAATATGGAGACACCTTTTCCGACCTTCGGTGTTGAAGATCGTGATGCAGCTAGGACCGACATACTGGCAAGTTCTTCCTGTGGGTATGAGAATGACAAGAGGGGCACTCTGCCGTCAGGTTTGATTGTGGATGAAGGTGATGAAGAGCCTTCTCTTTCAGAATGCAGAGAAATATACGGCCCAGACAAAGAGCCAATAATTAAGAGTTTAGCAGAAGTACTTACGGATGTTGATAATCACGGGTCAGTAGAAGAAATCAAGTCGCCTGCGCTTGATGGTAAAAACGTTGCAGCAAAGAAGCCTGACACTGACATCAACGGTGGCGCTTGTGGTGGTGATAATTCACCGTGTCATTCCCAAACTGGCGAAAACATCCATGACGAGAAGCCTCCAGGGACCAATGTTAACAAACGGGATGATAATGCGGACTCTATAGTCAAAAAGGTGCTAAATTATCTCTTCAATTCGGAATCTATGGTTTTTTCAAGGCGTACGAAACTAGTTTTGGTGTTGGATTGTCATCGCACTATCATTTTACCAAAAACAGAATTGTTATTGTTTCAAATTTTAAAGACTATCGAAGTGTTATTTTTTATTATAATTTTTTTTATAAAATTACTTGATATACTGATCTCATTGAGAAAAAAAAAATTCCCAAACCTCTCTTCGCTTTAGTATACCTTTCTTTTTAATCTTGGGCTTGTTTTTGGTTTGGTAAGTCACCTCAGGCTCGTCATACGGTCGTCTTTCGGCTACCCCTCAGTAATCTTATTTTGTATTCGCGTTTGATCTAAATCCTTGTAAATGTATCTCCATGCAAAATAGATAAATGAATGAGTGATACCCTGCACTGGTGAACTCTTCTGTTGACGAGAACTCAAATGGCGGTGTGTAGGTTGAAGCTTACATCAAAGAGCACATCAGGCCACTGTGCAGGAGCGGCGTAATCACAGTCGAGCAGTACAGATGGGCGGTTGGGAAGACGGCGGAGAAGGTCATGAAATATCACTCCAAAGCTAAGAACGCTAATTTCCTCATTAAGGAAGGCGACAAGGTGAAGAAGCTCGCGGAACAGTACGTTGAGGCTGCCAACCATAAAAGAATCACGTAACTTTCTGCCATTCGAGGATTTCGTCTCTGACCCTCTGCTGTTTTCTTTTCATTTTTTTTTTTTAAATCCCTAACTTTCTTGATTTCATTTCTCTGTAAACTGTTATGGCGCATAAATTTATAGTTTCAAAGGAGAAACTATCGTAAATGTTTTTTTTTTTATTTTTTTTATCTTAATTTTATTCTCCATTAATTTGAGTCAATATTATGAATTTGGGCCATTTTTATGGATTAAAAAAGCTTTATTAACT